>CM031626.1:876445-909816 GCA_018398815.1 Conus ventricosus
CACACACACACACACACACACACACACACACACACACACACACACACACACACAAAACTAAAACTACGAAGAGGAAACTTGCAGAGCAAAAGATGCAGATAATGATGATGATTGTGGTGGTGATGATGCTATTACTACTTCTACTACTACTACTACTACTACTACTGCTAATAAAATTGCATCATAATCATATAACGATTTTGATGACAATATTAACTTATAACAGTAGTAATAGTAATGATAACAATAATGATAATAACAATCATCACAGAGGAGCAGGGGCAGAAAGAAAAGGAGGAGGAGGGGAAGGAGAAAGAAGAGAAAGAAGGAAGGAAGAGTGACAATAGCTGTCATCATCTTCATGATGATGATAATGATGATGATGATGATGATAATGATGACGATGATGATGATGATGGTGATGATGGTGATGATGGTGATGATGATGATGATGATGGTGATGATAATGATGATGGTGATGATGATGGTGATGATGTTGATGGTGATGATGATGATGATGATGATGGTGGTGATGATGATGATGGTAAGTCAGATGGAAAAGATAGTAGTATAAAATCTTTAAACACACACACACACACACACACACACACACACACACACACACACACACACACACACACAGAGTCAAATTAAATATAAAACGAATGAAAATGATACTATTGCTAGTTCTGTTAATGAAAATAACAAGAACAACAACAATAATAGTAATAATAACGATGATGATGATGATGATGATGATGATGATGATGATGATGATGATGATGATGATGATGATGATATAAAAATGGGAAAATATATTGATACAAAATCTAAGCAATGTACAAATAGTTAGAATAGTAATGATATGAATAATAGTTAGAATAGTAATGATATTGTTATTTGTATTGTTAATAATAATGATGATGATGATGATGATGATGATGATGATGATGATGATGATGATGATGATGATGATGATGATGATGACGACGACGCCAATGATGATGTGGAAGATGAGAAAAGATAATAAGCCAAAATCAAAGAAAAATACGAAAGCACAATAATTTAGAAAATACATCAGGAATCATGTTTATCGTAAAAGATGAAAAGCAAAAAAAGTGGTGATAATGACACAACTATTACTACTATTATTACTGTTACTTCTTGTAATAATATTACTACTACTAGTACTAGTACTACTACTATATACTACTACTACTGCTACTACTACTACTACTACTACTACTACTATTACTACTACTGCTGCTGCTATTACTACTATTCCTACTGCTACTACTACTGCTACTATCACTGATGAGATTTCATCACTACTACTGCATACAGCAGTACTTATAGCACTAGTACTACTAATAATGTGAGAGAAATGATAATACTATGACAATAGTATTAATTTTAACAGCGTGACTGCATTGCTCTTTGGAGACCTTCACCACATTCAACCAACAGCAGTCTCCAAAAGTTTACCAAAACAGGGGGTCATGTAACATATAATAACCATGGACATTACGTTGTAAATCAAAACTGGGGTCCTATGAGAGAACAGCTTGAAGGGCTACGGAAATAAAGAGGTTCAGTTGACTAGGGAGAGATATGACTACGTACAGGGAGACATTACCAAGGAAGTGGCGAGACATCAACAAAGAAGATTGGGATATCACCAGGGTTATGAGACATGTTTCTTGGGTAAAATAAACACCACCAGGGTAGTATGAGACACTGCGGGTGTAGTGGAAGACATCACCAGGGTAGTGGGATATATCACTGTGGAAAGGTAAGACATCACCATTGTAGGGGAAGACATCACTAGGGTAGGGGAAGACATCACCATTGTAGGGGAAGACATCACCAGGGTAGTGGGAGATACCACTGTGGAAAGGTAAGACATCACCATTGTAGGGGAAGACAACACCATGGTAGGGGAAGACATCACCAATGTAGGGGAAGACAACACCAGGGTAGGGGAAGACATCACTAGGGTAGGAGAAGACATCACCATTGTAGGGGAAGACAACACCATGGTAGGGGAAGACATCCCAATTGTAGGGGAAGACATCACCAGGGTAGGGGAAGACCTCACCAGGGTAGGGAAACACATCACCAGAGTAGAGAAAGATACCATCGTGATTGAGGGAGACCTCACCAGGGTGGCAAGAGACATTACAGGCGTAAGAGAAGACATCACCAGACAGAGGGAAACTTCCTCAAGGTAGAGACATATGTTACCAGGGCAAGGGGAAGACATCACCAGATAGGATAAGATAATGTTGCTTATAGCCCAGCCGACTGCAAAGGGCCACATCAGGGCTGTCACCACGTTAAAATCAACTCACCAGTCATTTAAAAAAAAAAACAAAAAAACTTTCATACATCTCTTTAAATGACATCGTCTAGAAACGCACCAGAAACTTCGTTAAAAATCTTTCTTCTGTAAAATCTTAAATCAGATGAAAAATGTTAATCTCTCTCAAAAACTCAAGGATCACATCAGGCGGGACATCCCTGAACAGGATCTTCATGGACTCCGCTGTAAAATGTTTGTGTCTCACATCGTGCAAGTCCCAACACTCTAAAAGAACATGTTTCATTGTGAGTGGCGCATGACATGGAATGCACCACGGAGCTTCTTCACTCTTTAAAAGGTACGAATGGGTAAAATACGAATGGCCGGTGTGCAGCCAGCACAGAACCGTTTCCTCTTTACGACTACCCGACGTAGATGGGAGGAACTCCTTAAGATTTGGATGGATCTGAAAGAGTTTGTTATCCGTCTGTGTGTTCCAATCATCCTGCCAGAGGTCTCTCACATAATCGTTAATTTTGGGTTTCACATCTGAGCAGGGGATATAAATGTTGGACAGTTTCTCTCTTGTGGCGTTCTTGGCTAAACGATCAACCATTTCGTTCCCGCCGATGCCAACATGACCAGGAACCCAAGCAAGAGTAATGTTGTAACCGTCCGCCTTCAACGTGCTAAAAAGTTCAAAGAAATGTAAAAGTTCTGGATGCTGAAGGTTGCGGCCAGCTATGGCCTCCAAAGCTGACAGCGAATCCGACAGAACCAGAAAGTCCCTCTTCGAAGAATGTGAGATTATCTTCAAAGCCAGAACCAGAGCAGTAAGTTCAGCAGAATAGACAGAAGCATCTGAATGTATATGTTCCAACAGTATCTGAGAAGGAGCCCCAGGGCAGTAGGCTGCACAGGCCACTCCATCTTCAGACTTGGAACCGTCAGTGAAAACTTTTTGACAGGATGGGAATTTCGAACAGAGCTCAGCATACAATGCCTTGTACACCAGAAAGCTGGTAGACTCTTTACGAAAAGCTGCAAGATCGAAACGAATCACTGGTGTGAAGAAGGTCCACGGAGATTGATCCGGAAACTTGGAAAAATCGGATACTACTCCTAGGTCTAGACCTGCATTCCGCACGTGAGGCTGCATACGAAGACCAAACGGCGGAATACATTTAGGGTTGTTTTCAAACTTACTTTGGAACGGAGGGTCAAAGACACAGTCATAGGCAGGGATTTCTGGTTCTGAGAACAGTTGGATATAATAATTCAAAGACAGTTTCAGCCTGCGGTTGGACAGTGAAGGTTCACCTGCCTCTGCGTACAGGCTGTACACAGGGGTGGTGCAGAACGCTCCAAGACAGAGACGAAGCCCTTGATGGTGGATAGGGTCCAAGAGTTTGAGGTAAGACGATCTTGCAGAGCCGTACACAGCACAGCCGTAGTCCAGTTTGGAATGGACCAAGGCTCTGTAGAGGTGCAGCAAAGTTTTCTTATCAGCGCCCCAGTCGGTGTGCGCTACGACCCGCAGAATATTCAGTGCTTTTTGGCAAGCAGTTTTGAGGTTTTTGATGTGGCTGAGAAAGTTAAGTTTCTGGTCAAAAATAACCCCTAGAAATTTGGCCTCTTTGACAGCTGGAATGGGAGATTTCCCTATTTGAAGTTCAGGATCTGGAAAAAACTGACGGAAATTATGGAAGTGAATACACTGGGTTTTTGTAGCAGAAAAGGTGAAACCGTTTTCATCCGCCCACTGATGGATTTTATCCACGCAACGCTCTGGACCCACTCCCTGCAGAAGCACCTCAACGGGACGGAACATATAACTGAACCCGGACATTCAGGTAGCCGACTTTGATGACCGGAGGCAGCACAGGGTTGCAGAATGTCAGAAAGAGGGTGTTGGTGGCCACTCTTTCTGTACCTTTCTTTACCGTCACCCTGCGCACCTCCGTCACACCCTGGGACGCCAGCTCCGTTTTGATCTCTGCCTCTGAGACACCTGATAAATCCCGGCAGCGAATTACTCCTTTCGACGAATTCAACTGTTTATGGGGAGTTACCCTGATCTCCCTGTCCACGAGCTTTGTTGCTCTCAGCAGCTGTTCGGATTGGTTTTTTTTTATCTACATTGAAATCAGGAATGAGCCATTCCGCAATCTTTTGTGTGGATTGAGGGTCACCTGCTAAGCCTTGAAAGCCCTTCTGGATAGCAAAAGGGCTCAGAGCTGAAAGGGGTCTTTCCTGCTCCGTCCCTTCCATCACGAACAGGAAGCCCAGAAACCTGTCCTCTGTCTAACCTCTGTATCAGAATCACTGTCAGAATAAAGATCCCCTGAAATAGGGGATGCTGCCTTCCTCTTCTTTTTTGGGGGGATGATTTTTGAAAAAGCCATATTTATTTTATGATGTTTCATCTCTCCCTTACCCACCCACCTTGGAGTCCAACTAAGGGGCCAGGGCCAAGAAACCAATGTCTTGACCCCTTCCAGGCTTCGGGAGAGATATACGACAAACAGAAACCACCAACCCTATCCCCCCTGATCACGCTCAACTCCCGGGACAGAGAGCTGAGCACTGCAGGGGTTCACATGGCCAGCAGGGAACTGCCTGTCTTGACCCAGCCCTAAGAAGGGGAGCCGATTAGTACACCCGGGCCAAAGTGTACTCCCTGTCTAGGAGAGGTCCGAGCCAAAGTGATGTGTTGAGAGCGCTGGCCCTCTCAATCACCAGGATCTCATTCCCCTCCGACACAGGTCGCACCGCACGGCAAACGCGGCGGATCTTAAGGAGACCACAGAGAGAAAAGGAGTGTGGAAAAGAAGACTTGAAGGGGAGATGAAGATAGAAAAGGGCCAAATAAGAAAGGCAGAAAACAAGAAAAGGAGAAAGGCGGGTTACTCTTAGTCAGGATCCTCACCCTTAGCCTATCTGACATGGGAAGCCCTACCAGGGGCATCAACTCCTTACCACGTTACGCTTAGGCCAGACAGCATCTTAGCTTCTCGGACTTAGAAGCAGTTTGAAAAAACCAGCTTATCTCCAAGTATTGATGCCCCCGCCAGCAAAGCCTAAGGGATCACTGGACCGCGCAAGCCCTCCGACCACGACAAGGTCGCAACCCCCAGAGAGAAGACATCACCAGAGTAGGGACAGACATTACAAGGGGAGTAAGAGACTTTACTATTGTAGGGGCAGACATGGCTTCTAGAGTATGACATCACTAGGATATGGGTTGACGTCACTGTGGTAGGTTGAGATATCCTAAAATGTTCGAAAGTAGGTAAATATAAACGAGCATGTTTTCACCTTCACCTATCACTAACCCCACCCCAAAGGGCGGGGCGAAAGAGTGGGAGGAGGTGGAGGGGTGGGATTCACTACGATTTTTTAAAACATGGTTAGTATCTAATGAACATACAGAATACTCTTGGCCCGGGTCAAACATATATTTTTTTAAAAAAAGGTAAAAACTCAACCAAAAGAAACAAACAAACAAAAAACCTTCTGGTGTATTCTGTAAATGAAGTAACATGATTTTCTGCTGATGGCAACAAGCAAACAAAAAGCAAGGAAGAAAACAAATTACCTGTTGTTGTTGTTGTCATCGGTGTTGTTGTTGGCTCTGCATAAAAGAAAAAAAAGTATAATGTAAGACAACAGACTGCAGACGGTGATATCAGGTGATATCAACAAATGGTTAATTGTCAGTGATTTACACCTGACATTTGACAAACCCCATCTCTGCTGATGATAAGTGTCCTTTCAATGTCCGCACGTGTGCTGGGAATCATTCTGTTGATACAATGGATATGCACTGAAATTAAAAGAAAATTTCTTAAAGTCTTATGGATACACCTGAAGGTTACTGTGATGTAGCGAATGTGCATGGAAGTGTCAAAGACTTTTTTGATAAAAGAGATGTAACTGGTAGAGTCACGTGACTCCTGTGGTGTAAGGAATGTTCCAGGTAGGGCCAAATTACTTCTGTGATGTAAAGAATGTGCATGAAAATATCAGACATCTGTGATGCAAGGGATAAACATGGAAGTGTCAAATGACTCCTGTGATATAATGGACGTGCTTAGAAGTGTCAAATGGCCCCTGTGTAGTAAGGGATGTGGCTAATGTCGCACACATGCCAGCAGCATTCAGTAGTCTTCAATGCTCTGTGGTATAACACAGTACACACCACCAGGCTTCATCGCCCTTTGATAAGCCAGGAGGTTAAACATTACTAACACTAGCACAACGAGCCTGCACGCCAACACACACACACACACACACACACACACACACACACACACACACACACACACACACACACACACACACACACACACAATTATTCAAGCAATCCATTCAAATCAATCATGATGACAGTAGCCAAGCCGACCGTAAAGGACAGTAAATGTTTATCTCTCTCAGAAAGTCAAAAATCACAACCAGTAGGACATCTCTGGATAAGATTTTCATGAAGTCTGTAGTAAGGAAGGTGTTTATGTCTGGCATCATGTAAGTCCCAATCCTCTTTGAGAATATGTATTGTGAGAGGTACATTACACGGAATGCACCATTGTCCTTCCTCACGTTTCAAAAGATACGAGTGGGTATAATAGGAGTGACCTATACGCAATCGGCTCAGTAGGGATTATGGAAAGAGGGAATGGATGGGATGGAAAAAAATCAATAAATGTTGCGGAACTTCATGCGTAAACTTCGAAACTTGTCCCTGCATTCGTACGACAGGTATAATCATAAATAAGTGAATCAGATCCCACAACCATGAAAGACTGTGTTGATAACGGAAATCTTAAAGCAACGTAATAACAATAAGAGGTAATAATTCTTACTAATAAAAATGACTATCAATCTGATCCAGCCCAACAAATTCAGAACAAAGTCAATTGCTAGTTTATAAATTTACACAAAATACAGAAAGGTGCTTGTGATCACAACTAGTCACGGATTTACAACAAAATGATTAGTTCATTCTTAAATAGAGATAGACAGACAGATTGAGAGAGACAGGTAGATAGGTTGACAGGTAGATAGATAAACAGATAAATTCAAGAGCAGTGTGTGTGTGTGTGTGTGTGTGTGTGTGTGTGTGTGTGTGTGTGTGTGTGTGTGTGTGTGTGTGTGTGTGGGAGAGGGGGGGGGACGATCGGAGAGAGGCGAGAGAACAAGTGGCGCTGCACTTTGGCCATGCACTTTTTCCAGAGGAGAGCAACCGAATATTTGCAAGCAAATCGTTTTACATGAAAACCGATATTTCCTTATCTTCAATTTGGTAAACATGTGGAGAAACTGGAAAAGAAAAATCAAAAAAGGGGAACGCAAAGACGAACAATACTAGTACAATTACCAAAATACACATAAAACGAAAGTAAGAAAACAAAAAATGAAAACAAATCAGAATTCAATCCAAGCAGGTAATCAACAAAACCAAGTGTGATGAAAACTATTTAGATTTTTTTTTCTTTTTCAAACTATAAATGCAGTATAGAATGATAACAATAACATTATCATCATCATCATCGTCAGGAGGAGGAGGGGGTAGGGGAGGGGTACGGGCCACAAATCAAGATCCTTGTAAGCAGCTATGTGAAAGGCGAAACCCGGGAAAACAAGTATCATGCCATGCGATAAAATTCACACACATGAAGAAATTGACACACACCCATCCACATCCGCACCCACATCCACGCTCTCTCTCTCTCTCTCTCTCTCTCTCTCTTCTCTCTCCTCTCTCTCTCTCTCTCTCTCTCATTGATGTCCTAGTAACTTTGATTTCTTGAAACACTTTAACTACACGGTGATAAATGTTTGTCCTGATTTATGTTGATTATATTGATATATTGTTGCTTTTTTGTTCGAATTCCATAGTAATGTTTCGCATATGATATTTTGGATAAAAAAAAAAGAAAATATACTCTCTCTCTTTCTCTCTCTCTCTCTCTCTCTCTCTCTCTCTCTCTCTCTCTCTCTCTCTCTCTCTCTCTCTCTCTCTCTCTTCGTATTTACAGTTGCTTATCGATGTATTGCCACTTAATCAATAATTCTAGTCTTGAGTAGTGTATGAATAGTTCAAGAAAAAAAAAAGATGGGGGGGGGGGTATGGTGGCATCTCTCTCTCTCTCTCCCTCTCTCTCTCTTTCACACACACACACACACACATACACACACACACACACACACACACACACACACACACACACACACACACACACACACACACACACACACACACGGGAGTGAGTTGCGATCAGCGCTAGCAGGCAGACGTGTTTTGGCTACGCTGCAAATTTGTCCGACGTTTTTTGTTAATTAGCGATTAACTGTGTTTCTTAAACAATAGTTACATTGATAACTGGTTTCCTATCAACATGCCGACTTCGTCGGTATGTTTCCGAGCTTCCTGTGGCCAGTTTTACTGGACTTTTCAGGCTTTTATGTGGAAACGGGCCAAGGAGAGAGCTGCAACAAGGCGACTTTGTCGAGAGATACGAGTGAGAAGTTTGTCAACAGTGTTTGTGCTGGTGTTCGTCACGGCATCCCTGCTTCAATGTGGGGACATTGAACCTCATCCTGGCCCTCCCAAAAAACAGTCAACACTGCATTCTCCTGCAAGAAAACCCCTCAATTCTGCAAGTGACAACACTGCAGGTGAAGTATCTCTGGCCGATGTCATGAAAATGCTGACAAGTATGGACAGAAAGATTACAAACATTGAAGAAAAGATGACTACCTTTGATTCAAAGCTGGACGAAATGCAAACCGAAATTGATGTAGTCCGCAGAGAAAATGAAGATCTGAAAGAAAGAGTGACAAACCTGGAAGGAAAACTTGAAGATCAAGAAAGTAGAGGACGACGGAAAAATCTGATTTTCTACGGCATCCCAGCTGGTGACGGAGGAACGGAGACATATGCAGACTGTGAAGGGAAGGTGAAGAGAGTGCTGAAGGACAAGATGGGCATCCAGGAGGATGTCCCCATGGAACGCGCGCACCGCCTGAAGGGTGGGAAAGGCCCACGCCCCATCATCGTTCGCTTCGAGAAATTCAAGGACAAGGAGAGGGTGCTGTCTGAATGCAGGAAGCTGAAAGGAACGAACGTATCTGTGTCAGAAAACTTCACACTGAAGGTACGAGAAAAGCGCCGCCAGCTACTCCCTTTTCTAAGAGAAGCCAAATCTGCAAACAAGAGAGCCTATCTGCGTTTCGACTCCCTTGCCATAGAAGGTAAGCACTACATCTATGACCCAGAAACACAACAACTCCAAGAAAAAACTTTAAACAAATGACGGGCTGGCCGGCTTTCTCTAATGATCCTAAAGGGAGGATTTCCGATTGTACCCCCCCCCCCCCCCCAACTAACGGTGATGATCAACATTATATGTGTGATTCAGTGAACACAAACAGTGTGACAGAGCGCTTAGCAAGTTTAGATAAGGATACAGAATGCACTGATTTTGACACACAGCAGTCTGTGGCACCGCGTAATACTACGAGGGACAGTTACACATCTTTGTTCACTCAACCCAGGTTAGAAAGTAAACAGATGTCCGAGTTTCAAATTATGGCATGGAATGTTCAGGGTCTCTCTCAAAAGTTACAAAGTGCTTCCTTTAAAATGTTCTGTTCAAGTTTCAAGATTTTCTCTTTTTCAGAGGTTTGGGCATGTAAACAAAGTGACATTGAAAACGCCTTTCCAGACCATTCTGTTTTCTTATCCACGCGTGCAAATTTTAAAAAAGGTGGGGTTGTTGTATGCATACATAAGTCTATTGCAAACAATGTGGAACGACTATTAAAGAATGTTGAAGACTGTGTGTTCATTAAATTTGAAACATCAATATTCAAATACTCATTTGATATTATCGCTGCTTTTATTTATGTTGCTCCAGAATATTCTGTTATATATGAAGACAGCCCTTTTGAAGGCTTTGACAAACTGGACAGTAATATTTGTGATTTGATGCTATCCTGCCCAAATTCTCATTTATTACTATGTGGTGATTTCAATGCGCGAACAGCAGAGCTTCCAGACACAGTTTTGTGATGAAGACAGACATGCTGCGCCTTTAGTTGAACTCCGTGATTTATTGTGTGATACTGTGCAGTCAACACGCAGATCGAAAGATAAGAGTACTGACAATTTTGGATTAAGACTTATTGAATTTCTGAAAGAAAATAACTTATTTTTTGTCAATGGACGAACAGAGGGGGATCGGGATGGTGAAATTACATGTATTGCTAATCATGGAATGAGTGTGGTGGATTACTGTGTTGTATCAAAGTCTTTGTTTGATTTGTTAGTTGATTTCAAGGTTTTAGACGGGTCGGAATCAGACCACTTTCCAATTGTAACTATATTTTCCGGTACCGATGGGGCTAAGGATAATGACCTAAATGACACTGAAGAAATTCACATAGAGGAATTGTCTACTTTCTTTTGGACCGATTCTTCTTTTGAATATATACAACAAAATCAGCATGTAGAATATGAAAACTTTCTTTCTGCTATGGAAAGAAGCACTGATGCAGGTCAAATTATCTTGTTGATTTACTTCAGTGAGCAGCTGAAAAGGACAAGCAAAGCCAACTCAAACAAAATTAACGAACACAACCCTCGTGGTGGGACGAAGATTGCGAACAAGCAAAAGCTGAAAAGTATAGGCAGCTGAGACTGTGGCGATCCTCTAACAAACAACAAGATTTGAATTATTTCATTTACTTGAAAAAAGAATTCAAAACCTTATGCAAACAAAAGCAAGAAAAAGAGAACAATGAAATTTTGAAGGAGTTAAATGATGTTTGCTCTGAAAAAATCTCGAGGTCATTTTGGCAAAAAGTTAGATTTCTCACAGGTGCTAAAGCAACCCGCGCAAATGCAATTGATGCATGCACATGGTTTCATTATTTTCGTGACCTTTTGAACCCTGATAACACAGTTGTTGACACTGATTTTCGGAATGAAGTTAATCAGGTTTTAGAAAGCCATACTCCTGATGACTGTGACCAGTGTCAGGCTGCACAGGATGATCTTGATAAGCCGATCATAGAAGATGAAATCTGCCAGGCAATAAAGGCTATGAAGAAAGGTAAGGCTCCTGGCCCCGATGGTGTACGGCCTGATGTGTTCCATGTTTTAAACAATGTTCTGGCAAAGGTTTTACATGTTTTGTTCAATAGAGTCTTTGACAGTGGGCAATATCCAGAAAGTTGGACAAAGGGGTTGATTTTTCCACTGCACAAGAAGGGTGACCACAAAAAAAGCCGGAAACTATAGAGGAATTTCTCTATTAAATGTTATTGGCAAATTGTATAGCAGCATTTTGAATAAGAGGTTATAATGCTTTTTGTGAAAGATAAGTAATATACCAGAACCTCAAGCAGGTTTTAGAAAGGGATACAATACAACTGACAATATATTCTCTCTGCAATCATTAATTCAGAAATGTCTTACTAAAAAGAGCGGCCGCTTCTACACTCTTTTCATTGACTTTTCCAAGGCTTTTGATAGTATTGATAGAGCAAATTTGCTGTATATTCTACTTCAAAAAGGAATTCATGGAAAAATGTTTCAAACACTCAAAAATATGTACAAGCAAGTTATGGCGGCAGTTAGACATGGAAATAGCATTACAGAGTATTTCGAGTGTTTGTCAGGGGTAAGGCAAGGCTGCATTCTCAGCCCTTTGCTGTTTTCATTGTTTATATCTGAACTGCAAAGTACACTAATTACTGGTAACACAAGGGGGATTGATGTGTTTTCAGATCAAACTGGCATTATCTTATTGATGTATGCAGATGACATTGCCTTGGTTTCTGACTCTGTGACTGACCTCCAGAAGAAAATTGACTGTTTGGATCTTTTCTGTCGCAAATTTGGACTAAAGGTGAATATGGAAAAAAACGAAAGTAGTTGTCTTTAAGAACGGTGGTTTTCTGAAAAGATCTGAGGCATGGTTTTATGCTGGTAAACAAATCAAAGTGGAACCCATGTACAACTATTTGGGAGTGATATTTTTTGCTACATTGAACTGGTCAAAATGTGTAAGTAATCTTTCTGGGAAGGCACTTAGAGCGCTTGCAGGAATTAAGAAGTTATATTTCAAACTAAAAAACATGCCAGTTCATACTGTGTGTAAGATTTTTGATGTGAAAATCAAGCCAATCTGTTTATATGGCTCAGAAATTTGGGGTTTCCAACACTTCGAAGAAATTGAAAAGGTGCAAACGAAAACATGTAAAATTGTTTTGAGTGTTGGGAGAGATGTGAAAAATAATATTGTTTTGGGCGAGTGTGGTAGATTTCCTTTGTATATTGATGCCTATGTACATCTTATTAGGTACTGGTGCCGACTTCTTGTATTATCACATGACCGCTACCCTCGTCAATGTTACAATATGTTGTTCATGCATGATAATAATGGCAGGCAGAACTGGGCTACTCGAGTTAGAACCATTTTGTGTAAATTTGGATTTGGCTATGTATGGGTGATGCAAAATGTTGGAAATCCTAGCTACTTTCTCAAAGTATTCAAAGAAAGATTAGAGGATAATTTCCGTCAGTGCTGGCATGAATCAGTTGTAACAGAAAGAGACTACATCTTATACCAACCAGAAATCTTAAGGGCCACCTATATACGCCAGTTAGAAAATCATGAGCACCGTCGTGTTCTTTGTCTGGTTAAATCAAATCGACTCCCACTAAATGGAATCCCACGCTATGGCAAATGTTTGTCAAATCCAATTTGTAAAGTCTGTGATTTGAACTGTGTTGAAGACCTTGTTCATTTTTTGATTGTGTGCCCAAGATATGCTGCACTCTGTAAACGACATATCCCTCTGTATTACTACCGCTTCCCATCAACTCTAAAAGTACAGTTGCTACTCACAAATCTCAGTGGAAAATTAGCCTTTAGAATTGCGACATATATTTGTGGAGCTATGAAACTGCGATGACAAACTACATCTTGATTGAAATGTTTTGCTACTCACCATGTATACAATTTTGAATGACCATTTCTCCTGTCTGTATAGGCCAGTTGGCCAGAAAAGACTGATTAAAAATTATTGTTATTGTTATTGTTATTACACACACACACACACACACACACACACACACATACACACGTGTACACACACACACACACACACACGTGTACACACACACACACACACACACACACACACACACACACACACACACGCACACACACACACGCACACATCATGATAAATAAGTGTTATGATTATTGATGTTAAGAATTCATTGATAACTGATTGTAGTACCGTTCGTCCTCGTCCATCTTAGTAACCACATCGTGAAAATATGTTTAAAAAAAAAAGTTGATATTACTGATGCATTGTAGTTCTCTAATTATCATCCTTAGCAGCTTGTTGCACGTTAATTTACAAAAGGAATATAACACTCTCTCCATCCCCCCCCCCCATTCTCTCTCTCTCTCTCTCTCTCTCTCTCTCTCTCTCTCTCTCTCTCTCTCTCTCTCTCTCTCTCTCTCTCTCTCTTTCTCTCTCTCTCCGATAACTGCAGAAGGATCGTTTATTCTGTCTGTGTGTGCTGAGTTGTTTTTGTATTCCCAGTTCTTAAAGAACAGGGAGTACTTTAGAATGGGAAAGAAGAAATGCTGTCTGTGTGTCTGGCTGTCTGTGTGTGTGTGTGTGTGTGTGTGTGTGTGTGTGTGTGTGTGTGTGTGTGTGTGTGTGTGTGTGTGTGTGTGTCCGTGGTCAAAATGTGTTCCACTCGCTCCAGACAAAACTACTGTGTCGATCTTTCTGAAAAATTGCAGGTATGTTCATTATGGATCAAGGATGATGCCCGACGTTTTAGTTTACCGTTACAGCCGTTACTAACGGCTGTAACGGCCTGTAACGCCTTTTCGTCTTTATGGAATATCTCCGAAAGCACTTGGCCGATCTTTGTGAAAATTAGCAGGTATGTTCATTATGGGTCTCGGATGATGCCCGATGTTTTAGTTTACCCCGTTATAGCCGTTACTAACGGCTGTAACAGCCTGTAACGGTTTTTCTTCTTTTTAGAATATATTAAAAAGTACTTGGCCGATCTTTCTGAAAATTTGTAGATATGTTCATTATGGGTCACAGATGATGCCCAATGTTTTAGTTTACCGTTACAGCCGTTACTAACGCCTGTAACAGCCTGTAACGCTTTTTCTTCTTTATGGAATATCTCAGAAAGTACTTGGCTGATCTTTGTGAAAATTAGCAGGTATGTTCATTATGGGTCACGAATGATGCCCGATGATTAAATTACCCATTTATAGCCGTTACTAACAGCTGTAACGGCCTTTAACGCTTTTTCTTCTTTGTAGAATATCTCAAAAGCACTTGGCCGATCTTTCTGAAAATTTGTAGGTATGTTCATTATGGGTCACAAATAATGTCCGATGTTTTAGTTTACCGTTATCCGTTACTAATGGCTGAACGGCCTGTAACGCTTTTTCTTTTCATTGAATATCTCGAAAGTACTTGGCCGATCTTTGTGAACATTGCAAAAAGTTCATTATGGGTCACGTAATCCCAAATTTTTAGTTTACCGTTTAGCCGGTAAAGGGCTGTAACCCTGTAACGGTTTTTTTTTCTTCATGGAATATTAGAAAGTCCGGGCCCGATTTTTATAAAATATACAGGTATGTTCATTATGGACCAGGATGATCCTGTTTTTTTAGTTTACGTTATGATTTATATCTTTATAAAAATATAAGGATGTTCATTATGGACCAGGGAGATCCCTGATTTTTTATTTTACTGTTTAGCCATTAAAACGGCTGTAACCCCGTAACTTTTTTTTTTTCTTTGTGGAATCTCTCAGAAAGTATTGGCCCGATTTTGTGACGTAAAGGAGCGTGAAACCTCTCAAAAAAGGAATTAGCCCTTGGAGAAAAAGGGGGCATTTTTCGGGTATACAAATAGGTAATTGCCCAATTAACCAGGGTATTACCCACCGCCAGGGCCCCGAATGTGTGAAGGAGGCCCGGAGTGGTCGGACAAAAAAAAAAAATAGGAGAGAGTTTGGCCTGCCCGGGGGTGAAAGGGGGGAAAGGGAAAGTAACCATACGACCTCGGCGCCCCAATGAGCGCTAAATGCCCGGGCAGTGAGGTTCTTGTGTAAAAGTCAGTGAAAAGGGAAGGGTCTTGGATTTGTTTGGATGGTTTTTGCCCGGGGGCACGTGTTGGTTTATTTTCGGGTGGGGCTGAAATGTGGTGGGGTTGTAGTAACCCCCCTTAAGAAATTACTGGTTAACTGACACCCAAGTGGCGGGAATTTTCGATGTCCATCTGGGGCTAAGTGTGTGTTTGCTAATCAATTAGGTAGGGGTGTGTGTAAATGCTGATGTGTGTGGAATGTCGCGAGTGGAGAATTCAGGGTACTTGTGAACTAGGGGTTTGAGAAGCAGCGTGACAAAGGCATGGCCCGAAGGGGAATCCTTTGTTTCCCTCCTATATAAACTGAGGGAGAACAACGTGTCGGGAGAACAACACCAGGAGAGAGAGAGAGAGAGAAGGCTGAGGAGAGAGAGAGAGAGAGAGAGAGAGAGAGGAGAGGAGTGAGCAGGACAGAGAAAGGGTCGAGAGAAACGTGGTCTGGGAGATAGAAAGACAGCTAAGTCTTAGGGTTGAAGACAAGCTGGAAGAGAAGGAAACTAAGTTTGAAGCCCAGAGGTGGGTGAAGACAGACAAACTGAATTTGAACCCAGAGGTGGGTGAAGAAGACAAGAAGAAGAGTTCGACGTCGAGATCCCAGAGACGACCACGAAGACCCAGTCCTGAAGCCTGGAGCCAGTCAACCAAGGGCAATCACCATCAAGCAGTGCTGAAGAAGACGTGAAGAGACTTTTTTCAAGAACTGTGGTGTGGTGTGAAAGCGTGGTTGTGTGTGTGAAAACCTGGCCAGGTAAGAAGTCATTTTTATTATAACCCGGGATTAGGAAGTATTGATCTTTTAATGTGTTGATTATTCATTGTGTGTGATTGATTGTTCATGATTAATTATAAGTACATAGAAATTGTATTTCTTGATCTCAGTCGTGTTAGGAAAGAAACGAATGCGTGACATCCCATTCCCAGAGAGAGTGAATGTTTGGTGGGTGCAGTGGTGTGCATATGCGTGTATGAGTGCAAAGATAACCTTGGTGTGTTAAGCCTGACTAATAATACATCAACTTAGTGCACTTAAGCAATACCATCACGATTTCCCCCGTCCTGGACAAAGTGGCGAGCCTGCCAGGATTGCATGGCCCAAATTAGTTTTCAGGAGGGAAACAAAGTGAGTACTAGAGCAGTACTGGGGCGAAGCGTCCACTAAAGGTAATTTGAATTAGCTCTTCTAATTATTTTCCTTTAGTTCTTTGAGTGTGAGCATTGTCTTGTGTGTAGGGTGGTTGTATTAATCAAAGGCCGTTCAGAGAAACGAAGAACGAGGTTCTAGTCTTAACTCTCACAGAAGCTGTGGTTTACGATTAAGGCTCCTTTGAGTTAGGAACACTACCACTTGTTGGTGTACTCGTCACGTTTGGTAGATAAACTGTTTACTGACTTTTTCCGGGTCTATAAGAGTAACTGTTTTAGTGGTGCTAAAACGACAAAATGCTGAAGAAAGTTTTACTCCCATTGAGAAACTGATGAGTTTAGGGAGAGAAACTAGGATATACAGGAGATGAGCTGCGTAGGTTCATTGAACTCAGCAGAAGACTGAGAGAGATGAAAGGGCTGAAAGAAGGAAGTTTGAAAAGGAACAGCTCGACGCTGTCAAAAGAAACTCGGATGCCGAGGCTGAGAGACTTAACTCGAAACTGCTGCGTCGAAGGCGAAAGCAGATGCAGAGTGTGCAGCTGCCAGAGCAAGAGCAGATGCAGAGAGTGCAGCTGCCAGAGCAAGAGCAGATGCAGAGAGTGCAGCTGCCAGTGCAGCGAGGGCGAGAGCAGAAGCGAATCAGAGATTCTAGCCAAACAAAAAAATCTGAGTTGTGAAAGAATAAAATACTGAAAATCGTAGAAATGAAAACCCTTTTTTTGGGTTAACCCGGTTTTTTCCCCTTTTCTTTTTTTAAAAGGAAGGGAAATTTTTTAAAAATTATTGGCCGATTTTTTAAAAAATTTGTAGATTGTTCATTATGGGGGTCACAGATGATGCCCAAGGTTTTAGTTTCCCGTTCAGCCGTTAAAACCCCTGTAACCCTGAACGTTTTTTTTTTTATGGAAATCTCAGAAAGTACTTGGCTGATCTTTGTGAAAATTAGCAGGATGTTCATTATGGGTCACGAATGATGCCGATGTTTAAAATTACCATTTATGCCGTTACAACAGCTGTAACGGCCTTTAACGTTTTTTCTTCTTTGTAGAATATCAAAAAAAGCACTGGCCGTCTTTTGAAAATTTGTAGGTATTTTCTTTATGGGTCACAAAAAAAGCCCGATTTTTTGTTTACCGTTTATCCCGTTACTAATGGCTGTAACGGCCTGTAACCCCCTTTTTTCTTCTTCATTAATATCTCAGAAAGTATTTGGCCGATCTTTGTGAACTTAGCGGGAAATGTTATTATGGGTCAGTTTAAGCCAATGTTTTAGTTTACCGTTATGCCGGTAAAAAGGGCCCTGTAACGGCCGTAAGGGTTTGTTTTTTTTGGAATATTCAGAAATTTCGGGCCCGATCTTTATGAAATATAGCAGGTTGTTTTTTATGGACCAGGATGTGCCTGTGTTTTAGTTTACTGTTATAGCCATTTATATCTTTATGAAATAAGCAGGTATTTTTCATTTTGGACCATGGAGATCCCTGAGTTTTATTTTACTGTTATGCCATTAAAAGGGCCCTGTAACGCCCGTAAACGTTTTTTTTCTTTGGGGGAATCTCTCAAAAAAGTACTTGGCCGATTTTGTAAAACTGTCAGGAGCGGGGGGAAAAAACCTTCACAAAAGGAATTAGCGCTTGGAGAAAAGGGGGGCTTTTGTACTGGTATCAAATAGGTAATTGCCCAATTTAACCGGGTTTCCCCACCGCCCGGCCGAATGTGGAGGGGGCCGGAGGGGGTCAGTGACAAAAACACTAGGAGAGATTTCGGCCCTGCCGGTGGTGAAAAGGGGGAAGGAATGTAACCACACGCCCCGGGGCCCCCCAATGAGCGCTAAATGTGGGTCAGCTGGGGTTCTTTTTTTAAACGTCGTGAAGAGCAAGGGTCTTGGATTCTTTCGGATGGTGTTCCCGGGGTCACTGTTTGGTTCTATTGTCGGTGGCTAAAATGTGTGTGGGAGGTTGTAGAACCCTTTTTAAGATAATTACGTGTTAACTGCCCACCGAAGTGGCCCGGGAAAATTTTCGATGTCCATCTGGGGCTAAGGGGTGGTTTGCTAATCAATTAGGTAGGGGTGTGTGTAATGCTGATGTGTGTGGAATGTCGCGAGTGGGAAAATTCAGGGTACTTGGATTGGGGGTTTGAAAAGCGCGTGGCAAAGGCTGGCCCGAAGGGGAACCCCTTTGTTTCCCTCCCTATAAAACTGGGGGAGAAAACAACGTGTCGGGAAAACAAACCAGGAGAGAGAGAGAGAGAGAAGGCTGAGGAGAGAGAGGAGAGAGGGAGAGAGAGGGAGGGGAGTGAGGGAAGGAAAGGTTCGAGGGAAAGTGGTTGGGAGATAAAAGAGACAGCAAAGTCTTAGGGTTGAAGAAAGCTGGAGGAAGGAAACAAGTTTAAAGCCCAGAGGTGGGTAAAGACAGACAAACTGAATTTAAAACCCAGAGGGGGGTGAAGAAGACAAAAAGAAAGTTCGACGTCGAGATCCCAGAGAGACCACAAAGCCCCAGTCCTAAAGCCTGGAAGCCAGTAAAACCAAGGGCATCCCATCAAGCAGTGTGAAAAAGCGTAAAGAGACTTTTTCAAAAACTGTGGTGTGGTGTAAAAGCGTGGTTGTGTTGAAAAAAACGGGCCCAGGTAAAGAAGTCATTTTTATTAAAACCCCGGGTTAGGAAGTTTTGATTTTTAATGTTTTGTTTTATTCATTGGTGTGATTGATTGTTCTGTTAATTATAAGTGCATAGAAATTGTATTTTTTGTTCTCAGTGTGTTAGGAAAAAAACGAATGGTGACATCCCTTTCCCCAAAGGAGAGGTGAATGTTTGGTGGGTGAATGGTGTGCTATGCGTGTATGAGTGAAAAGATAACCTTGGGTGTTAAGCCTGACAAATAATCATCAACTTAGTGCACTTAAGCAATACCATCACGATTTCCCCCCCGTCCTGGACAAAGTGGCGAGCCTGCCAGGTTGCAGGGCCCCAATTAGTTTAGGAGGGAAACAAAGTGAGTATAGAGCATACTGGGGCGAAGCGCCCACTAAAGGTAATTTGAATTAGTCTTCTAATTTTTTCCTTTAGTTCTTTGAGGTGGCATTTCTTGTGTGTAGGGTGGTTGTATTAATAAAAGGGCCCGTTCAGGAAACAAAGAACGGGTTTAGTCTTAATCTCACAGAAGCTGGGGTTTAGGGTTAGGCTCCTTTGAGTTAGGAACACTACCATTGTTGGTGTACTGTCACGTTTGGTAGATAAAACTGTTTATGACTTTTTCCGGGTCTTAAGAGAAAACCTTTTTTTGTGGGCTCGACAAAATGGTGAAGAAGTTTTACTCCATTGAGAAACTGAGAGTTTGGGGGGGGAAAAAAAAACTAGGATATACAGGAGATGAGCTGCGTAGGTTCATTGAAACTCGCAAAAGCTGAGAGGAATGAAAGGGCTGAAAAAAGGAATTTTGAAAGGAAAACAGCTCGACGCTGTAAAAAAAACCCCGGTCCCGGGCTGAGAGACTTAGACTCGAAACGCTGGTCGAAGGCGAAAGCAGATGCAGAGTGTGCAGTCCCAGGAAAGGCAGTGCAGAGGTGCAGCTCCCCGGAAAGAGCAGATGCAGAGAGTGCAGTCCCAGTGCGGAGGGCGAGAGCAGAAGCGGAATCGAGATTCTAGCCAAACAAATTGATTTGGGAAAAGAAAAAATCTGAAATCGTAGTAAATCGACACCATTTCTGAGTGTAGGCCGCAGACTAAGTGGCACCTGCCCTAAACCCCCACTGTTCAGGAAAAGAAATGTTTGACGTGCCTACATCAGTGGTTTTTAATCGTTTGCGACCCCGGGGGGCTGGCCCGAAGAGGGATGGGCAATAAACCTGTCTGCTTTTGACGGGGTGCGTACACACTGTTTCCCCCCTTCCCAAAAAGCGTCAGAGGGATTTTGAAGGTGAAACAAAGGGTACAAAAGGGCATATGTTTTGATGAAAAGGTTTTAGGCGAAAGTTTCGCGAGGCGGAACGAACGGGGTTTGAGAATACACACTTCGGTGTTAGAGGGGATCCTTTTAAAAAAAAGGGGTAGAATTGTGGGTGACAGTGATTTGAAGGCCCTCAAGCACTGGTGAGGGAAGGGAAAACAGATACTTGTGGTTGTGGGACGGGCCTTACCACCACTTTAAAGGGAAAAAGGGTGAAAACCCAATAGCTGAGGTACTTCAGCGGCGAGATTTACCGTGAAGCAAGGCGTGATTCCTGAACAAGGGGAAAAGCCCGGAAGCATATTCAAGGAGGGCGGCCGCACAGACTCCGCAAAGTCAGCAGTACACACCGTAGGCCCACAGCGTCACGTGAGCAAACAGGGTGAAAACCAATGCCGTGGCTGGGAATGGGTCCCGTTTCCTGTGCATAAGATGGGCAATTTTGGCCCGGGATTGTTATTTAAGTCACAGAAGGCAGCAGCAATGGGTCAGGCCCGAGAGAGGCGGTGAAAGAGATGGAAAAGAGACATGTTATTTTGTCTGGGTTGTCTGTGTGTTCCCGATTCAGGCGATAAAATGGATGGCCAAAGGCCCCGGTAGGGGGCAAAGTGGTTAATGTCATTAGAGACTCTGGGTGCACTGGTGTCTGGTGAAAGGGTCCCTGGTTAAGAAGGGACAAATTTACAGGGGAAAAAAACCCGAGGGTAGACAAAAAGATGGAACAGTAGCGAATTAAAACGGCACTGGTGTTCATTGATACACCATTCTATAGTGGGTGTACAGGTTTGGCTGTTCCAAAACCACCGTATGATTTGGTGATTGGGAAGTTTAGGGCACGTGGGTGAAAACCCAAACCTGACTTCCAGTTGAATCAGAGAAAAAGAAATCACGTGAGGAAAAAGGCCCCAGGCAGTCAAACACTTCGAAGCAAAGGAGCGTTCCCGTGAACCAACCCCTCTCCTTGCGAGCAGAACAAAAAGGGCGCTATCGCTCGTAAAACTGTTTGGTTTGCTCAAGAGGGCAGAAGAAAAATGTTAAAAAGGGTACAAACGGGTTCGGTTAGAGAACGGATTTGTACCGAATTTTTTCTCATTCGCGTTGGGGGGGGAAAATGAAAAGAAGACTTTTCGCCCACAAAAAACCCCAGAAGGGGGTGAGTCCCAAATCTGTGACGTGGCCCCGGGCCATCTCGGGAAAAAAAAAGGCACACAGAAAAGGGGGACGCGGGGATCTACTGGCCCGGATCCCTTTGGGGATATCAGGCGCTTTGTGCGCATTGCAAACATGTGCGTGGTACGACAAGTGGGTTAGAGAGTGAAGGAAAAAAGTGAGGGACCCTGGCCAAAATAAAAAGGTTGGGATTATTTTGCCGGGCACTGTAAAAAATGTAGTGGGTGCGGGGTCTTGTGCGTGTAGCGTTGCGTGACGTGGCTGGTTGCAGGCCCCCGTGTATGACGAGAAGGGGGGAGAATTCCGGAGAAACAAAGGTTATTGGCCTAGATTAGAGTGGTGGGGATTTTAGATTTTGTTGATATTTTCTTTGATAGTGGTATGTATTGATTTTTTTCCCCATAATTGTTTTTTGCAAAACAAAACTTGCGTGCGTTCTCGGGGTAAGTAGGCTTATGAGAGGCCGATATTTGCACTGGTTTTAAATGGGGAAAAAATTATGAGTTTATCTCCCTTTAATGTTAAGTTTTAGCCAAAGCAGGGCATTGCTTCGAGTGGGGGGAATTTGTAAGGAGCGTGAAAAACTCTCACAAAAGGCATTAGAGCTTGGAGCAAGGGGGATTGTCGGGTATACAAATAGGTAATTGCAATTAACCGGGTACCTTCCCCCCCGCACACGGCCCAAAATGTGTTTGGGGAAGGGGGCCGGATGGTCAGATGCAAAAAAACAACCAGGAGGAGTTCGGACTGCGGTGGGGAAAAGGGGGGAAAGGGAAAGTAACCCTACGACCCGGGCCCCCCGTGAGCGCTAAATGCTCGGTCAGTGAGGTTCTTGTGTAAAAAAGTCAGTGAAGGCAAAAGGGTCTTGGATTCGTTGGTGGTTTTTTGCCCAGGGTCACTTGTTTGGGTTTTATTTCAGGCGGTGAATGGTGTGGGGTTGTTACCTCCTTAAGATATTACTGTGTTAAATGACCACCGAAGTCGGCGGGAATTTTCGATGTCCACGGGGGGGTAAGTGTGTGTTTGTAATCAATTAGGTAGGGGGGTGTGTAAATGCTGTGTTTTTGGAATGTCGCGAGTGGAGAATTCAGGGTACTTGTGAACAGGGGTTTGGAAGCAGCGTGGACAAGGCTGGCCCCAAGGGGAAACCCTTTTTTTTCCCTCCTATATAAAAATGAGGGGGGAAAAGTTGGGGGAAACAAAAACCAGGGGAGAGGAGAGAGAAGGCTGGGAGAGAAAGAGGGGGAGAGGGAGAGGGTGAGCAGGAAGAGAAAGGGGGAGGAAACGTGGGCTGGGGGGAAGAAGGAATAAATTTTTGGGTTGAAGCAAATGGAAGAGAAGGAAAAATATGTTTTAAGCCCAGAGGTGGGTGAAGACAGACAAATGAATTTAACCCAGAGGGGGTTGAAGAAGAAAAGAAGAAGAGTTCGACGTCGGTCCAGAGACGACCACGAAGACCCCTCCTGAAGCCTGGGCCGTCAACCAAGGGCATCACTCAAGCAGGCTGAAGAAAAACGTGAAGAGACTTTTTCAAGAATGTGGTGTGGTGTGAAGCGTGGTTGTGTGGTGGAAAAAAAGGCAGGTAAGAGTCATTTTTTTAAACCCGGGGGTTTTGGGGGTTTGATCTTTTAATGTGTTGATTATTCATTGTGTGTGTTGTTTTTCATGATTAATTATAAGTAGCTAGAAATTGTATTTTTGTTCTCAGTCGGTTAGGAAAAAAACGAATGCGTGGGCATCCATTCCCAGGAGAGGTGAATGTTTGGTGGGTCCAGAGGGTGCATAGCGTGTATGAGTGCAAAGATAACCTTGGTGTGTTAAACCCCTGACAATAATACATCACTTTGTGCATTAAAACAATACCACCGATTTCCCCGTCCGGACAGTGACATTAGAGGCATGTTATTTTTGGGTTAGGAGTGCCGATGTTTTAGTTTTATCGTTAAGCCGTTATAAAGGCTTAACGGCCTGTCACGTTTTTCTTCTTTATGGAAAAATCTCAGAAAGCGTGGCCCTTTTTCTGAAAAAATTTTTAAAATGTTTATTTGGGGTTGGATGTGCCCGATGTTTTAAATTTACCGTTTATGCCCTTACTAATGGCCCCCAATGGTTTTTTTTCTTTATGGAAAATTCAGAAAGCGTTTGGCAATCTTTCGAAAATTTGTAAAATATGTTCATTTTGGTCACAGAGATTGTGATGTTTCCCGATGCCCTTACTAACGTTAAAACCCGCCCCCAAAACGGTTTTCACGCGTATTCAGGTAAAATGGGATACGTTTTATGTTTGCATCTTGTTATTCTTTTAATCAAAGTCTTTTTTCTGTTTGTTGTTTTAATGTTTTTTTTCTTCTTTTTTTTGTTGTTGTTTTTTGTTGTTTTTTGTACTCCCAGTTCTTAAAGAACAGGGAGTACTTTAGAATGGGAATGAAGAAATGCTGTCTGTGTGTGTGTGTGTGTGTGTGTGTGTGTGTGTGTGTGTGTGTGTGTGTGTGTCTGTGTGTGTGTGTGTCTGTCTGTCTGTGTGTCTGTCTGTCTGTTGTCTGTCTGTCTGTGGTCAAAATGTGTTCCACCCGTTCCAGACAAAACTACTGGGTCGATCTTTCTGAAAATTTGTAGGTATGTTCTTTATGGGTCAAGGATGATGTACGATGTTTTAGTTTACCGTTACAGCCGTTACTAACGGCTGTAACGGCCTGTCACGCTTTTTCTTCTTTATGGAATATCTCCGAAAGTACTTGGCTGATCTTTGTGAAAATTAGCAGGTATGTTCATTATAGCCTATAGGTCACGGATGAGCCCGATGTTTTAGTTTACCCCGTTATAGCCGTTACTAATGGCTGTAACAGCCTGTAATGGTTTTTCTTCTTTTTAGAATATATTAAAAAGTACTTGGCCGATCTTTCTGAAAATTTGTAGAAATGTTCATTATGGGTCACAGATGATGCCCGATATTTTAGTTTACCGTTACAACCGTTACTAATGGCTGTAGCAGCCTGTAACGCTTTTTCTTCTTTATGGAATATCTCAGAAAGTACTTGGCCGATCTTTGTGAAAATTCGCAGGTAAGTTCATTATAGGTCTCGGATGATGCCGGTGTTTTAGTTTACCCCGTTATAGCCGTTACTAACGGCTATAACAGCCTGTAACGGTTTCTCTTCTTTATAGAATATCTAAAAAAGTACTAGACCGATCTTTCAGAAAATTTGTAGGTATGTTCATTATGGGTCACGAACAATGCCTGATGTTTTAGTTTACCGTTATAGCGTTACTAACGGCTGTAACGGCCTGTAACGGTTTTTCTTCTTTATAGAATATCTCAGAAAGCACTTGGCCGATTTTTCTGAAAATGTGTAGGTATGTTCATCATAGGTCACAGATGATGCCCGATGTTCAGTTTACCGTTACAGCCGTTACTAACAGCTGTAACGGCCTGTAACGCTTTTTCTTCTTCATGGAATATCTCCGAAAGTACTTGGCCGATCTTTGTGAACATTAGCAGGTATGTTCATTATGGGTCACGAATAATGCCCGATGTTTTAGTTTACCCCGTTATAGCCGTTACTAACGGCTATAACAGCCTGTAACGGTTTCTCTTCTTTATAGAATATATAAAAAGTACTAGACCGATCTTTCAGAAAATTTGTAGGTATGTTCATTATGGGTCACGAACAATGCCTGATGTTTTAGTTTACCGTTATAGCCGTTACTAACGGCTGTAACGGCCTTTAACGGTTTTTCTTCTTTATAGAATATCTAAAAAAAGTACTAGACCGATCTTTCAGAAAATTTGTAGGTATGTTCATTATGGGTCATGAATAATGCCCGATGTTTTAGTTTACCGTTATAGCTGTTACTAATGGCTGTAACGGCCTGTAACGGTTGTTTTTCTTCATGGAATATCTCAGAAAGTACTTGGTCGACCTTTGTGAAAATTAGCAGGTATGTTCATTATGGTTCAAGGATGATGCCTGATGTTTTAGTGTACCATTATAGCATTACTAACGGCTGTAACGGCCTGTAACGTTTTTTCCTCTTTTTTTTCTTTATGGAATATCTCAGAAAGTACTTGACTGATCTTTGTGAACATTAGCAGGTATGTTCACTATGGGTTACGGAAGATCCTAGATGTTTTAGTTTACCGTTATAGCCGTTACTAACGGCTGTAACGGCCCGTAACGCTTTTCTTCTTTATGGAATATCTCAGAAAGTACTTTGCCGCTCTTTGTGAAAATTAGCAGGTATCTTCATTATGGGTTACGGATGATGCCCGATGTTTTAGTTTACCGTTATAGCCGTTACTAATGGCTGTAACGGTTTTTCTTCTTTATGGAATATCTCAGAAAGTATGTGGCCGATATTTCTGAAAATTTGTCGATATGTTCATTATGGGTCAAGGATGATGCCCGATGTTTAAGTTTACCGTTAGAGCCGTTTCTAATGGCCCATAATGGTTTTCTTCTTTATGGAAATTTTCAGAAAGTTCTTGGCCGATCTTTCTAAACATTTGTAAATAGATCTTAAATAAATGTTAGCGAACCGCCTAGAGAACGCTGACAAACGAGTCACAAGACAAAACACAACGCGTTTCGACCTCTTAGGTCTTCGTCAGGTGATATATAAATGAATAAAACAACGAAAATTCACTTAGCTTTGATCGCTTCAGATCGCTTAGGGTTCAGCGCAAGGAAGAAGGCATTGAATGAGAACGAGGCTGTTGGAAGGGAAATAGTGAGTAAGTCAAAGTCGTAATGATGATAATAATATTACTGATAGGAATACTAATAATGGTCAAAATATGAGGGGGGGGGGGGGGGAGACAGGATCAATCTTGGTGTCAATAAGTATGGGTATGGGAGAAAGGAGAGTGGGTTAGAGGATTCTTAAGCAGCAGGGTTGCCGTGGCAACAGTCCCAGAGGCGAAGGCGATTGTGATGTCAATGCTAGTGGTAGTATCAATACTAGCAATAGTATTACTGAATGATACTGCTAACGATAGTGAAGGTTAAGGTAACGAAAGCATGATACAGAAACATATTTAGAAAATACATTTTTATAATAATCAAATAAATAAATAAATAAATAAATAAATAAATAAATAAATAAATAAATAAAGGAAACATTAAAAAAACAAAAATAAAAAATAAAAATAAAAATAATAAAAAAAAATAATAAATTAAAAAAAATAAATAAAAAAATAAAATAAAATAAAATTGTCACGAGTTTGTCACGAGGCCTATGACGATTGACCTATCTAGGGTGGTAGAACTGGTCATTTGTTTATTGTCGTTGTTGTTGTCGTGTATCCGTCCCTTAATGTGGCTTGTGGTGCGTTTGCACCTTAATGTCGTTCAGCTCAGGTTAGGTTTACTTTCTCTCTCTCTCTCTCTCTCTCTCTCTCTCTCTCTCTCTCTCTCTCTCTCTCTCTCTCTCTAATTCCACTGCCCGTGCAATTCATCCTGCAGGTTCACGGGTGGCTGGTACCTTTCGCTTGAGTTGGCTGTATCTATCGGCCTCTCGCCGGTCTTTTTACCTGCCGCACGTGCATCAGTCCTCTTAGGCTTGAGGTATTCTCACGGTGACGTAGGGTGGCATGTTGGCCGCCATCGCTTAGGCAGGTTTTCTCTTCACTCGAGCGGAAGATGTCCCTGAGAGTGCCTGCTCTGTTTTTGGTTCTTCACCACTTCGTCGAAGGTACGGTCGGCACCTTCATCCCTACAGTCGGCCTGTAGGGGAGGGACATCACATCACGTCATCTTTTCCACATCTGCTCTGCTGGTCCTATTGACTGGACAGAGGGCAGAGAGTCGCTTGACCCGCCACTTTGGGTCACCCACGGGTAGCTGTACCCTTCTTTCTCCTTTCCTTCCAGTTCCTTCCTTTATTCTCTCCTCCCGGGGGCTCCACCCGATGCTGGCGCCGTTGGGGCCGCACACTGGTTGAGGAGCACGTGGACTTGGCTGGATGTTCCTGGCCCTGTCCGGGACTTTCCGTGGCGGCGCCTCGTCCCACCGGAGGCGTTCTCCACTGTCTACGGACCTCCTGCAGCGCACGTGACCGAGTGTGGTTAGCACTGTATCGTGCCATTTGGGTGTGTGTGTGTCAAGGGTGTCGGCCTTGAAAGACTATATTCAGGAACAGACCCGGTCTGGGTGTCCGAGTCGACCCGGTGCTCTCGGAGGACTTTGGAGAGACAGAGGTGTGGGGGAACCACATGAAGCACGGAAAGGAGTGTGTGCGTGGAAGTGATTAATTGTGGTTGTGCATGTTTGTATTGGAATGCTTGTTTGTGACTATGTGTATGGTGCATGTGTTGGAATGCTTAATTATGATTGTGCATGTTATGTGTGTTGGAATGCTTACTTGTGATTATGTGGGTGTCGGTGTGAATAAATGGTGTATTGTATTGTAATTTTTCTTGTGTGGTCTCTTGCGAGCCGTGTGAGGTCAGTCACTCCCTTCACTCCCACTTAGACCGATCCTGTCAGGGCAGACCTTCAGGGTCGGTCGTGACAAAAATAAAAAAATAAAAATAATAATGATAATAAATGCATAAATAAGATAGCTATAAGTTATGTGTGAGGTGAATAGTGGGAGATAAGGTAGTGTGTGTGTGTGTTGTGGGAGAATATTGTGGGCTGAGATTGAAGTGGTGGGTTGGTACACATTTCACAGTACTTAGACTCTCTCCTCCAACCCATAGTACAAGGCCTCCCCACATACCTCAAAGACACTACACACACACTCAACATGATTAATTCATACAACACAGATCCCACTTTCCAACCCAACCTCCTCTTTACACTTGACGACGTCTCTCTCTACACTTCCATCCCTCATGCTGATGGATTGAAGGCCCTCGCATTCTTTCTTAACAAACGACCCCTTAACCAACAACACCCTCCCACAGCTACACTGGTCAGACTTGCAGAATTAGTCCTCACCCTCAATACTTTTGAATTTAACAACCACACATTCTCACAAATAGGTGGTGTTGCTATGGGAACCAAGATGGGACCATCCTATGCCTGCCTCTTCATGGGACACCTAGAACACCGCTTACTAACCTCTTACACAGGCCCTACACCAGAGCTCTACAAAAGATACATAGATGATGGATTGGGAGCCACATCCATGCCAGAACATGACCTCCAGAATTTCCTCAACTTTGCACAGACCTTCCATCCATCCATCCAGCTGACCTACACCATTTCACAGTCAGTTAATTTCCTGGACATCACTATCTCCCTCAAAGATGGACTGCTTCAAACCTCAGTCTTCTACAAACCTACTGATGCACACTCATACCTGGACTACACATCTTCCCACCACCATCCACTAAAAATAGCATTCCATATTCTGAATTCCTTCGCCTATGCAGACTCTGCTCTAGCGAAGAAAATTTCACTATACAAGCAGCCAAAATGTCTGATTTTTTCACCAACCGTGGATACCCTAGTGCCGTCATCAATGATGCTCTCAGCCGCACTGCAGCTAAATCCAGAGCATCTACTCTGGAAACTAAACCTCCCAAAGAGACAGACAGACCCACTGCCTGCCTTCTCTTCCATCCTCAAAATCTGCCCATCTGCAGGATCCTGAAGTCTAACTGGCACATGGTAGAAAATAATAAACCTGCCTTTGAGACGAAACCTATGATCACTTTCAAACGTGACAAAAACCTCAACGACCTACTGGTGCGCTCTAAGCTGAACAAAATCTTCACACCTAAGCCACCAGGTACGTTCCCCTGCTCTAAACCCAACTGCAAAATCTGCTCTCTCACTAAACCAGACACCATCCTACATGGCCCCAAAGGCTCTTTCACTATTAAACGCACTTTCTCCTGCCAGAGCCACAGCATTGTGTATGCCATCCACTGTCAGCTGTGCAGTAAGATCTATGTAGGTGAGACATCTCGCACACTTGAGACGCGCATCTCTGAACACCTGGCCGACATCCGCCACCATCGGCCCAAACCAGTCGCTCTACACTTCAACCATGCCCAACACAACATCAACCATGTCAAAGTCTTGGCACTTTGGCAATCTAAGAGTGACAACTTGGAACGCGTTATGCAGGAATCTCATCTCATTGCCAAACTGGCACCGTCCACCCTCATGGCATCAACGTCCAAAAGTAGTATGTGCCATTCCATCTCTGCAGCTCCAGCCTGAAATATCCTCCACCTACGCACACCCTACCTCTGTTTACCTCAGACATTCCTCAGACATCCTCTTCCCTTTTCCTACACTCTCTGAGTCTCTCCATTTGCTACATCAATCGACTTACCCCACCCCCCCCTGCCCTAGTAATGATGTGTGTAGGGATGTTGGTGGGTATGGCGGTTGTTGGGGGTGGAGTTGGAGGTAACCAATGAATAAGGCTGATATTACACATGGAACACACACACACACACACACACACACACACACACACACACACACAAACACACACACACACACACACACGCACACACACATAATGAATAGAATGCTAGCTCCTTTATCGTTGGTCGTGAAGGGGGGAGGGAGAGAGAGAGAGAGAGAGAGAGAGAGAGAGAGAGAGAGAGAGGAGAGAGAGAGAGAGAGAGAGAGAGAGAGAGAGAATGAATGAATGAATGAATGAATGAATAATTTTAATGAATTCAGGCCTTGGCCCATTTCATGAGTTGACATTTTTACATAAATTGGAGACGATTGAACATTGCATGCGTAGAGAGAGGTGGGGGGAGGGGGCAGGAGGGGGGGGGGGGGTAACGGGGATGGGAAGGGTAGGGCGTAGGGGTGTGCGTGGTGGGGGGAGGAGATCGCAGTGTTCAAAGCACATATACTGAACCGGGACAAAACGTCCTCGAATACATTTCAAGCAAACTTACGGTTTGTCACGAATCTCAAAACATTTAAAGACATACCAAGCCAATTGCCTTATTTTGACTTCACTATGAGTTGACATCAAATGTGAAAACTGTCTCCATTCATTGCAAGGCGCTATATTCTTCATATGTACATGCCCGATACTATCATATTGTTTTGCATCGGAACAAAAAATGTGTTTCGTTCTCAATTGCACCTGGACAAAAGGGGCAGTTATTATCAACAGTCACCCCAGGTTTAACATATCTGTTACAATGTACTTTCAAATTAGTTATGCCCATTCGGAATCTAATTAAAGCGTCTCTGAAACATTTCTGCTTTATACAACCTAAATAAACTTCAGGACACCGGTCAGATTTGAAGTCTCTGTAGAGAACATAACGGTCACTGGTAGTCAAATTGTGCTCCCAGTCTTGGCGGTTCATATCAAGGAGTCTCTGTTTGAAGACATTACAAAATCGATTCACATCACCCACTCCCTGAGCAAGCCATACAAATCCAAAACCAGTTCTATTCAGTAAAAACCTCAATTCTGATACCCAGTTCCGTTTGCCGTTTAAGTCTAAATTCATGAGCATCCTGTATGCTTGGTTAGGTAAGCGCTTATCATTCGTATCTAACAATCTGAACCAAAATTTCAAAGTTTTTCATAAAACCATTGATAATTAGAGCGTGTCTGCCGAGCTCACCATAAACCATTTGGTTTGGTGTTCGTAGGGCCACGTTAAGGTATCTTTTGCAGGCAAACAAATGAATTTTTTCAGTAGGATCATCCTTTACCAAGATACTCCATATCTCAGCAGTGTACAACAAGACAGGTTGAATCATGGTATCAAATATTTTAAAAAAGGTTTTTCTTGTCATTTGGTTGAGAGAGCTGTGAGCTTTTAGAACCTCAAACAAGGACTTTTTACCTTTGACTGCAAGCTGTTTTACACTGTTGCACATATTCATTGACGTGGTAAATGTAAAGCCTAAATACACATAACTATTTACAACTTCAATGTTAGTACCATTGATGAACCATGCTTCATGCCTTCCTAGATACCCTCCCTTCCTGAAAACCATGATCTTGCTTTTGTCAATATTTACAGTTAGTCCGAGTTTGGTGCACATTTTACATACACAATCGAGCTGGCGCTGTAGGCCACTAGTTAGGCGAACATGACAATAATGCTAGGTCATCAGCAAACAGCAAAATAAAAAGTTCAACAAGGTCTGGTAGTAACTGGATACCATGTTTGCCGAATCCGGTGACATGTTCTGCAAGCTCATTAATAATTACAGCAAAAAGAGTTGGACTAAGGACACAACCTTGGCGCAAGCCTTGGGGACATTCAAAAGCTTCGGTGAGTTCATTTTGAACTCTAACACGTGCAGTCACCTTAAGATAAATTGCCTTGATTGCATTCAAAAATTTGAATGATACACCTGCCCTGTGTAATGACCCAAGCAGAGTGTCACGCTTAATTGTATCAAACGCTTTTTGGAGATCGATAAAGGCGACATAAAGCTTACCACCAGGTCTAGGCAAGTACTTCTGCGTTAAAGCATACAACGTAAATACGTGATCTGAGGTTGAATAACCTCGTCTAAAACCTGCCTGCGTTTCTTCTCAATTTTTTTCATTCGCTTCCAGCCAGTTGTAAAGTCTTTTATTGAGGATTGAGGTGTAGCATTTACCAAGTAAGCTCAGAAGTGATATTCCCCTATAATTGTCAGTGACACGGGGGTTGCTTTTTTTAAAAATGGGGACTATTACAGCACTTGACCACATTTCAGGGTACTGGCCTTTATCAAAAATATCGTTGAAGTATTCAGTCAAAAAGTGGACAACATGAGTTCCCGCTGTTTTCAGCATTTCAGCAAGAATTTCATCTTGGCCACTTGACTTTCCGTTTTTCAACGACTTTATAGCTCTTTGTACCTCATCACTCGTGATTTTATCGTCTAGCGGGTCAAGCTGTACATTGGCATTTGTAGGTGGCAGATTAAAGTTGCTCGTTTGATCAGCCAGATTAGACTGGAATACATTCATAAAATGATTCTGCCATTCATATGTCGAGATGCTCTTTGGGGTGGTCTGCTTTCTTGACAGACCGGAGCACGCCTTTAACTCTTTCCAAAACATTTTAGGATTGTGCAAAGTATCTGAGAGGAGCTGGGCTTTATCCGCCTTGAATCGTTTACATTTATGTTCCAAAAGTGATTTGTATTCTTTACGTGCCTCAACGTATGTGTGCCTGTCACCTGGTCACGCGTGCGCATAAATGATCGAAGTTTCAATCTGGTTTCCTTACGAGTATGAGAGCAATCTTTGTCAAACCATGTCTCATTAGTAAGGGCCCGCCCAGTTTAACTTTCTTTTTCATACAAACACTGGAACTAGTCAAACAATCTACAAATACCTGAAGCCCCAAGTTTATATCAACATTAATCAACCTAACAGCTGTATTTAATTTAGCTTGTGTATCAACGCTAAGAAAGCATTTAAGGAACGTATCCGTTTCTTCCGCATTCCACACATACTTATAAACCCACTGAGCCCTGGCACAGTGATCACTTCTCGTGGTAAATGGCAATGCTACTTTAAGAACCAGGGACACAGGCAAGTGATCGGACTCTACACAGACAGTTTCAACTGTCAATGAATCTATAACATTCTCAATACATAAGTCATTTGACAACACAAAATATCTATTGTACTTGATCCTGTTGTT
>CM031626.1:910816-925520 GCA_018398815.1 Conus ventricosus
TCCCCCCCCCCTTTTTTTTTTCTTTTCCGCCTGTTGATGTCCAAAACGTAACAAACCCAGTTGTAAGTGCATGACGCTGCTTTCCACATAGGTTTTTGTGTAGCACAACCAAGGAAATAAATATCCGACATGAACGTAACCCAGCTTCGTTCTGCTCTCTCGCAATCCAGCTTCATTCTCCTCTCTCGCAATCCAGCTTATTTCGTATATGCCCTAATCTGAACCCTTCTCAGATAACATCAAACAAGTTCCAGTGGATAGGATCCACGTAAGTTATTGGACCCGTCCCCCTACCCTCTAACACACCCACACACGCAAGCACGCACGCACGCACGCACGCGCGCGCGCGCCGCACGCACGCACGCACGCACGCACGCACGCACGCACGCACACACGCACACACACACACACACCACACACACACCACACACTTCGCTCTAAGTTCATGCAGACTCACAAACATGCACTTATGGACATGCACTGACACAGAGAGAGATTGAGGGAGAGGGAAAGGAGAGAGAGGGGGGAGGGGGGAGGAGAGAGAGAGAGAAGAGGAGAGAGAGAGAGGAGAGAGGAGAAGAGAGAGAGAGAGAGGAGACAGACAGACAGACAGACAGACAGACAGACAGACAGAGACAGAGAGAGACTGAGATTAGAGACTGTTTTCTTATGCTGTTGTTTTCTATCGTTCTATTTTCTGAAATCAATGCAAACGAAATCCAAAGATAAAAAAAGACGTGCCTCTTTCTATTAAACAAGAACATTTGTAGATTTTATAGTTATTTTAAAGTTAGCGCGCTTGTGTGTACATGTGTGTGTGTGTGTGTGGTGTGTGTGTGTGTGTGTGTGTGTGTGTGTGTTGTGTGTTGCGTGTGTGTGTGTGTGTGTGTGTGGTGTGTGTGTGTGTGTGTGTGTGTACTTCAGTTCATAGGCTACTCATCATCATTATGTGACATTAAACAAAAACGTGTATGCAATAAACAGCAACAGAACGGGGAAGTAAAAGGAAAACGTGAAATGAATGCAGCATTGTAAATAAATATAAACACAGTCCCATCACAGGGGGGAAGTAAAAGGAAAAACGTGTAAATGAATGCAGCATTGTAAATTACAGTCCCATCACAGGTACAAATGGTTAATATTCGAATAAGCACTAATGAGAGATTACAATGTGGTTCTTCAAAACTTCGTTCAAGGAAGACTTGGAGAAACAAAGCAAACATGATTCCAAATACCTGCAATGGACGATATGTGATGCTTTGCATAGTTCTGTCACACTTACAGTTACTATTTTCAAAGAAAAAAAAACTCTGTTGAAGGCACGACGCTTACATTTGTAAACTAAAGAAATTACACACCTGACATTTAGTAATTTGGGACCATAGTGAGATTTCAGAATAATGTCCAATATTAAAAGCTGGTTTTCCCACAGGAGTAGTTGAAAATAACCAGAATCTTTTTCCCACCCTGAAATGTTTATTCCAGGTGTTTCATACTGGATTGTATCCCTCCATTAGGGCAATGCAATGTTTAAACTCCACACGCGATCCATATGTTTCACCCCATATTTTGTTTATTCTGTCGACTACTTCATCCTTCTGTGAATAAAGGCAACAAATAAAAGAGGTACTAGTGCAACCTCTCCAAATGAGAAATTGTACCAGACGTTTGATTTCTACATTCAGGTTTAGCTGAATTTAGAATTTGATTTACTTTCAGTATGTAAAAACTGATTTGAATCTGCTCTGAAAAGTAGCTGCTGCAATTGTGGGGACAATCAAGTAAACAATGTACAGCCATAGAATAGCAGTAAGCCGAGGGAAAATAGATCCTTTTTTTTCAAATGTGAAAACATCTGTCCACTTTTAAGCAACGAACAATGAACGCTGCAGCCGCTTCAAATTACCAAAAGGAGGGATCTATAATAATAATAATAATAATGAATATTTCTATAGCGCAATCCTAAATTAAGCTCTAAGCGCTTTACAATACTAGGACTAACGAAAACACGCACGCACACACACACACACACACACACACACACACACACACGCGCGCGCGCACACGCACACGCACACACACAAACCGCATACCCAGGCACGGGGAAGCAGATACGTACAGCACACACGGAAAGCAGACATCCACAACCACTCACGCACAACCTTCGCACACAACGCACTAACACAAACTGACATCTGTGTATGACCGGGTAAAAAGATGAGTTTTTAGTTTCGTTTTAAAGACTGGAAAAGTGTCACAGTGCCTGATGTCGTGTGGAAGAGAATTCCAAGTTTTTAGGAGCCAGGAAGGAGAAGGAACGATCCCCCCTTCTTTTGCATTTGAATCTGGGAGGAACCAGGAGCAACGAGTCAGAAGACGAGCGAAAGGTTCTAGCTGGGCAGTATGATTTTAGAAGGTCAGACAGATAGGCTGGAGTTCCAGATTTAACAGCATTGAAACAGAGGCATGCGATTTTATATGTCACCTGGCTTTGACCGGCAACCAGTGAAGTCTGCGTAATAATAGTTGAGGGTGCTCTTTGAAGGGAGCTTTGAGGATTAGTCTAGCTGCACAGTTTTGAACGTGCTGAAGTTTTTTGGTGAGGTAGTCGGGAAGGCCTGCTAGTAGAGAATTACAATAATCGAGACGCGAAAGCACGAGAGAAGTGGTGAGAGTTTTGGTTGCTTCAGTGGTAAGGAGATGTCGGATAGCACCTATACGTCTAATTTCCAGAAAACATATTTTACAGACATGGTTCACCTGTGTCTTCATATCAAGACCGCTGTCGATAAAGACACCAAGGTTTTTAACCTTTACTGAGAAGGGAATAACAGTACTGCAGATCTATCATCGTGTTTTGTTTGGGTTTTTTTTTAAACATAAATTGATCGGGATTGTCTTGTGTACAATCCTACAGCCCTGATGTGGCCCTTTGCGGTCGGCTGGCTATAAGCAACATTATCTTATCTTATCTTGTGTACAATCCTGAACTCATTATACTGAGAGCATTAAAGTTCTTGTTTTTCCGTACCAAAACAAGCAATATCGAAATCAACTTTCTGAACCTAAGAGAAAAAAATACTGGGCTGTCAAACGAAGAACACATTACAGACACAACGCGTTCTGACGTGTTGTTAAGGCAAGGCAGTTTACAGTGAAAACAGTGGGGAACAGGACGAACAGACAGTCTCTCATCTCGTCTATTACAAACAGACACAACGCGTTCTGACGTGTTGTTAAGGCAAGACAGTTCCACAGTGAAAAAAGTGGGGAACAGGACAAACAGACAGTCTCTCATCTCGTCTATCTGGGAGCAAAAGGTGGTCTTGGGTTAAAAAAAAATCACACACACACACACACACACACACACACACACACACACACACACACACACACACACACACACACACACAAAACTAAAACTACGAAGGAGGAAACTTGCAGAGCAAAAGATGCAGATAATGATGATGATTGTGGTGGTGATGATGCTATTACTACTTCTACTACTACTACTACTACTAACTCTGCTAAATAAAATTGCATCATAATCATTATAACGATTTTGATGACAATATTAACTTATAACAGTAGTAATAGTAATGATAACAATAATGATAATAACAATCATCACAGAGGAGCAGGGGCAGAAAGAAAAGGAGGAGGAGGGGAAGGAGAAGAAGAGAAAGAAGGAAGGAAGAGTGACAATAGCTGTCATCATCTTCATGATGATGATAATGATGATGATGATGATGATAATGATGACGATGATGATGATGATGGTGATGATGGTGATGATGGTGATGATGATGATGATGATGGTGATGATAATGATGATGGTGATGATGATGGTGATGATGTTGATGGTGATGATGATGATGATGATGGTGGTGATGATGATGATGGTAAGTCAGATGGAAAAGATAGTAGTATAAAATCTTTAAACACACACACACACACACACACACACACACACACACACACACACACACCACACACACACAGAGTCAAATTAAATATAAAACGAATGAAAATGATACTATTGCTAGTTCTGTTAATGAAAATAACAAGAACAACAACAATAATAGTAATAATAACGATGATGATGATGATGATGATGATGATGATGATGATGATGATGATGATGATGATGATGATGATGATATAAAATGGGAAAATATATTGATACAAAATCTAAGCAATGTACAAATAGGTTAGAATAGTAATGATATGAATAATAGTTAGAATAGTAATGATATTGTTATTTGTATTGTTAATAATAATGATGATGATGATGATGATGATGATGATGATGATGATGATGATGATGATGATGATGATGATGATGATGATGACGACGACGCCAATGATGATGTGGAAGATGAGAAAAGATAATAAGCCAAAATCAAAGAAAATACGAAAGCACAATAATTTAGAAAATACATCAGGAATCATGTTTATCGTAAAAGATGAAAAGCAAAAAAAGTGGTGATAATGACACAACTATTACTACTATTATTACTGTTACTTCTTGTAATAATATTACTACTACTAGTACTAGTACTACTACTACTACTACTACTACTACTGCTACTACTACTACTACTACTACTACTACTATTACTACTACTGCTGCTGCTATTACTACTATTCCTACTGCTACTACTACTGCTACTATCACTGATGAGATTTCATCACTACTACTGCATACAGCAGTACTATAGCACTAGTACTACTAATAATGTGAGAGAAATGATAATACTATGACAATAGTATTAATTTTAACAGCGTGACTGCATTGCTCTTTGGAGACCTTCACCACATTCAACCAACAGCAGTCTCCAAAAGTTTACCAAAACAGGGGGTCATGTAACATATAATAACCATGGACATTACGTTGTAAATCAAAACTGGGGTCCTATGAGAGAAACAGCTTGAAGGGCTACGGAAATAAAGAGGTTCAGTTGACTAGGGAGAGATATGACTACGTACAGGGAGACATTACCAAGGAAGTGGCGAGACATCAACAAAGAAGATTGGATATCACCAGGGTTATGAGACATGTTTCTTGGGTAAAATAAACACCACCAGGGTAGTATGAGACACTGCGGGTGTAGTGGAAGACATCACCGGGGTAGTGGGATATATCACTGTGGAAAGGTAAGACATCACCATTGTAGGGGAAGACATCACTAGGGTAGGGGAAGACATCACCATTGTAGGGGAAGACATCACCAGGGTAGTGGGAGATACCACTGGGAAAGGTAAGACATCACCATTGTAGGGGAAGACAACACCATGGTAGGGGAAGACATCACCAATGTAGGGGAAGACAACACCAGGGTAGGGGAAGACATCACTAGGGTAGGAGAAGACATCACCATTGTAGGGAAGACAACCCATGGTAGGGAAGACATCCCAATTGTAGGGGAAGACATCACCAGGGTAGGGGAAGACCTCACCAGGGTGGGGAAACACATCACCAGAGTAGAGAAAGATACCATCGTGATTGAGGGAGACCCCCACCAGGGTGGCAAGAGACATTACAGGCGTAAGAGAAGACATCACCAGACAGAGGGAAACTTCCTCAAGGTAGAGACATATGTTTACCAGGGCAAGGGGAAGACATCACCAGATAGGATAAGATAATGTTGCTTATAGCCCAGCCGACTGCAAAGGGCCACATCAGGGCTGTCACCACGTTAAAATCAACTCACCAGTCATTTAAAAAAAAAACAAAAAAACTTTCATACATTTTCTTAAATGACATCGTCTAGAAACGCACCAGAAACTTCGTTAAAAATCTTTCTTCTGTAAAATCTTAAATCAGATGAAAAATGTTAATCTCTCTCAAAAACTCAAGGATCACATCAGGCGGGACATCCCTGAACAGGATCTTCATGGACTCCGCTGTAAAATGTTTGTGTCTCACATCGTGCAAGTCCCAACACTCTAAAAAGAACATGTTTCATTGTGAGTGGCGCATGACATGGAATGCACCACGGAGCTTCTTCACTCTTTAAAAGGTACGAATGGGTAAAATACGAATGGCCGGTGTGCAGCCAGCACAGAACCGTTTCCTCTTTACGACTACCCGACGTAGATGGAGGAACTCCTTAAGATTTGGATGGATCTGAAAGAGTTTGTTATCCGTCTGTGTGTTCCAATCATCCTGCCAGAGTCTCTCACATAATCGTTAATTTTGGGTTTCACATCTGAGCAGGGATATAAATGTTGGACAGTTTCTCTCTTGTGGCGTTCTTGGCTATAACGATCAACCATTTCGTTCCCGCCGATGCCAACATGACCAGGAACCCAAGCAAGAGTAATGTTGTAACCGTCCGCCTCAACGTGCTAAAAAGTTCAAAGAAATGTAAAAGTTCTGGATGCTGAAGGTTGCGGCCAGCTATGGCCTCCAAAGCTGACAGCGAATCCGACAGAACCAGAAAGTCCCTCTTCGAAGAATGTGAGATTATCTTCAAAGCCAGAACCAGAGCAGTAAGTTCAGCAGAATAGACAGAAGCATCTGAATGTATATGATCCAACAGTATCTGAGAAGGAGCCCCAGGGCAGTAGGCTGCACAGGCCACTCCATCTTCAGACTTGGAACCGTCAGTGAAAACTTTTTGACAGGATGGGAATTTCGAACAGAGCTCAGCATACAATGCCTTGTACACCAGAAAGCTGGTAGACTCTTTACGAAAAGCTGCAAGATCGAAACGAATCACTGGTGTGAAGAAGGTCCACGGAGATTGATCCGGAAACTTGGAAAAATCGGATACTACTTCCTAGGTCTAGACCTGCATTCCGCACGTGAGGCTGCATACGAAGACCAAACGGCGGAATACATTTAGGGTTGTTTTCAACTTACTTTGGAACGGAGGTCAAAGACACAGTCATAGGCAGGGATTTCTGGTTCTGAGAACAGTTGGATATAATAATTCAAAGACAGTTTCAGCCTGCGGTTGGACAGTGAAGGTTCACCTGCCTCTGCGTACAGGCTGTACACAGGGGTGGTGCAGAAACGCTCCAAGACAGAGACGAAGCCCTTGATGGTGGATAGGGTCCAAGAGTTTGAGGTAAGACGATCTTGCAGAGCCGTACACAGCACAGCCGTAGTCCAGTTTGGAATGGACCAAGGCTCTGTAGAGGTGCAGCAAAGTTTTCTTATCAGCGCCCCAGTCGGTGTGCGCTACGACCCGCAGAATATTACAGTGCTTTTTTGGCAAGCAGTTTTGAGGTTTTTGATGTGGCTGAGAAAGTTAGTTTCTGGTCAAAAATAACCCCTAGAAATTTGCCTCTTTGACAGCTGGAATGGGAGATTCCCTATTGAAGTTCAGGATCTGGAAAAAACTGACGGAAATTATGGAAGTGAATACACTGGGTTTTTGTAGCAGAAAAGGTGAAACCGTTTTCATCCGCCCACTGATGGATTTTATCCACGCAAAGCTGGAGTCTGCGCTGGACACTCGCGGTACAGGCTTCCAGTTGCGTAGACAGCGAAATCATCCACAAACAATGAGCAGTCTGAACCCTGCTGAACTGATTGAACAATGTTGTTAATCTTAATGCTAAAGAGGGCAGGAGACAGTATCCTCCCTGTGGAATACCCAACTCCTGCTCGTGGACATCAGAGAGAGTGGTGCCAACCCGGACCTGAAACTGTCGTTCTGCCAAAACATTTTTGAATGAAAAGCGGAAGATGACCTCGAAAACCCAGATCATGGAGATCATGAATATCCCCGACTTCCAGGTGGTATCGTGGGCCTTCTCCAAGTCAAAGAAAATTGCCACTGCATGCTGTCTGTTCAAAAGGCGTTCCGAAGTGTAGATTCCAGACGAATCAAATGGTCAACTGTAGTCCGATGTTGCGGAAACCACACTGTTCTTTCGCCAAAAGGCCATCGGTTTCGAGTTTCCACATGAGTCTAGCATTGACCATTTTCTCCATCAATTACAGACACAGCTGGTCAAAGCTATGGGACGGTAGTTTGATGGGTTAGAAAGATCCTTTCCAGGTTTAGGAATTGGAATAATGAGGGCTTTTCGCCAAGAGGTGGAAAGAAACCAGTAGTCCACACATGGTTGTATACCTGTAGCAGGATGTTCAGACCTATTTGCGGAAGATGTTTCAAGAGTTGATAATGGATTTCATCTAGACCTGGAGAGGAATCGCTGCAAGAAAGTATATGCCTGGTTCACACGAGTGCAACAATGAGGCAACAATGGGTGGCAACTCCAGTTGCCTATGTGTTGCTACATTGTGCTTCAAAAGTTGTCACTACAGCAACTCATTATAAACCAATTAGACCCCATTGATTTTCCCAATAAAAGTTGCCTATGAAGTTGTCACAGCCAAAAGTTGAACGTCGGAGATATAACTTTTGGTGGGGTTGGCAACTTTTGCATGACAACTTCAAGTTGCTTTTGTGTGAACAGCTTGGCAACACAAGTATCCGGTAGGCAACAAAAAAGTAGGCGGAGCGAAGTGCATGCGTGCGACAAAAAGCGGCACGTGCCGCCCACGCTTTTCTCGCTTTTTTTCCACACGCATGCAAGCACGAATTTTGTTGCTTGCATGACAACTTTTTGTGTGCGTGTCGGCAACATGCATGCAACCTCGGGTATTGTCGTCGGAACAGTATAAAAGGGCCAAGTTTTGGAGAAAATTTTCATACTTTGCTATTGCTGCTTGTGTGATAGATAGGTTTTTTTCACTGACCATCACTTTTGAGTCTAGTTCTAGTTCAACCGAGGCAACAAAGCTGGCAACTTTTCCAGAAGTTGCTTGCAAAAGTTGCAACCTACGTGGCAAATACAAGGAAAGTAGGTCGCCGCACGTAGGCCAAGCCAGCAAAAAAAAAGGGGCGGAGCTACGGAGTGCCATATAGTTGCCTCTGCGTTCACATATGATGAAGCAACTTTGGGCAAAATCTATTTTTGATTTGTTGCACATCGAGTTGGCAACTTTTGGGGTCTATTTGTTGGCAGTTAAAAGTTGCTCTCGTGTGAACCTAGCATAAGGCAGATTTCAGCTTGTTTAACGTGAAAGGAAGATTGTAGTCTTCCATGTTTGTCGGACGAAAAGTTGCAGGGTGATTTTTTTTAAGGGCTTTGTTTTTGACAAAAGTGGCCGATTTGTTAGAAGAGGAGGAATTCTTTTCAATTGTTTGAAGCAAGCAGATTAGCAACTGCTTTTTTCTCGTTTTTAAAAGAGTCCGAAAACTTGAGATGGTTCACAGTGGGACAGGTGTTCTTCCTTGATTTCTTAATGAGTTCCCAACTTTTTCTTGGAAGTTTCGATGTCAGCCTGGAGCAGAAGCTTCCCCAGGACCGACGTTTACTGTTTTTTAAAAGTGTGTCTGATTTAGCACGGAGTTTCTGATGGGCTCGAGTGTGGGCCCCAAAGGTCGTTGGTATACCCGACGCTGAGCCCGTTTTCGAACTTTGGAAATTTGTTGGCAGTCTGAATCGAACCAGGGTGTTTTTGGCATTTGGAGTTTGTCGGAAGACACTGGAAACAGGCTTTAGCACATTTGATCACAGTGTTAGTCAGAGATTCGCTGGGCCCGGACTCTGAAAAAAATCAGTGTCCTGGAATTCCTTAGAAATAGTGGCTGAAAATTTAGATCCCAGTTTGCTTTCTTATACTTTAGATGTTGAGAGACAGAAACATGTTCAGTTATTACGGGTTGTAAAAAGGACAGGGAAATGGTCATTCCGTGCAGATCGTCATGGGCAGACCACTTATAGCCCAGGACCAGCGAGGGGTCACAAATCGACAAATCTAAACATGAAAGTGAACCTGTGGAAGAGTGGAGGAAAGTTGCAGATCCGTCGTTCAGACAACACAACCCCAAATCCGAAAGGACATCCTCAATTAGCAGACCTCTGGATGACGTACTGACACTACCCCAAAGAGGATTGTGACCGTTAAAGTCACCCAACATCAAAAGGTCGAGGAGTTCCTCTATCAGACTGAAAAGGGTCCTTACGAAAAACCCGGGACAGAAGGTGGAAGATAAAGGGAACAGATTGTCACAGTCTTGTGGAGAGTGACTCTCGCGCTACGCCTGAAGGGGGGTTTGACAGAGCGACGGGACTATACAGCAGAGTTTTGTGTAGGAAAAGGCCAACACCCCCCGACAGCCCCAACGTGGATGGTTGTGCAGGTTTCGAAAGAATATTAAAGCCAGAAAGAGTGAAGGTTTCTGGCTTTGAATTTGAGTTTCCTAAAGAGCCACGACGGAAGGTTTTATAGATCGACACAGAAGTGCAGTTCCTCGAAGTTGGAATTTTGTCCACGGATATTCAATGGAATATTGTACTATCCATGGTCCCAAGAGGGCGAAAAGGAGAGAGATAGGTCATCTCCTCATCAACATCTGCTTCTAAAGGTGAGAATTTGTTGCTTAATTTCACTGGACTGTGTTGGTCTTCAGACCTGCTGGCAGATTTTCCAACAGGGGAAGGAGGTCTGGTTTGGGAGACGGTGGAGGTTTCTTCCTCATCTCCACACTGGATTGAACTCCCTTGCCCGCCGGGCACTGGACAGAGGAGTTCGAGGTGGGACTGCTGGTTTTTTAATCTGCCCAGCACCAGATGTTGTAGACTGCTGGGCAGTCTGAGGGGTGGCGGATTTTTTTGCCTCCACCAGGGGCATTCACTTTGGGTTTTGGGGGGTGGTGGACCCGCTACCACCAGAATTGACAGTTCTTCCTTTGCAATGTCTTCGAAAACATGAATTCATCAGTATGGCAGCAGATGACCGAGTAGGAACTGTGGGAACTTTCTTTACGGCCAAAGCATATGAAGAAGCTGTCGGCCTGACTGCCACAACCCGTTTCCGGGCTTCAAAAAACGAGATCTTCTTTTCTGTTTTGATGCGTTGTATAGTGGATTCCTAAATCCAAAGAGGACAGTTTTTTGAAGAGGAGGGATGGTCGCCACCCCAGTTAGCACAATGTGCCGGATCTTTACACAGCCCCATGGGTTGCCTTGCAGCAAACACCGCACACCCCCCTGCCCAGAACAGCGGTCCCTGACATGGCCAAACTCTGGCATCTGAAGCACCTCAACGGGGACGGGAAAATTAAACTGAACCCGGACATTCAGGTAAACCGACTTTGATGACCGGAGGCAGCACAGGGTTGCAGAATGTCAGAAAGAGGGTGTTGGTGGCCACTCCTTTTTTGTACCTTTCTTTACCCTCACCTGCGCACCCCGTCACACCCCGGGACGCCGCTCCCTTTGATCTCTGCCTCTGAGACACCTGATAAATCCGGCAGCGAATACTCCTTTCGACGAATTCAACTGTTTATGGGAGTTACCCTGATCTCCTGTCCCCGAGCTTTGTTGCTCTCAGCAGCTGTTCGGATTGGTTTTTTTTTATCTACATTGAAATCAGGAATGAGCATTCCGCAATCTTTTGTGTGGATTGAGGGTCACCCGCTAAGCCTTGAAAGCCCTTTGGATAGCAAAAGGGCTCAGAGCTGAAAGGGGTCTTTCCCGCTCCGTCCCTTCCATCACGAGACAGGAAGCCCAGAAACCTGTCCTCTGTCTAACCTCTGTATCAGAATCACTGTCAGAATAAAGATCCCCCGAAATAGGGATGCTGCCTTCCTCTTCTTTTTTGGGGGGATGATTTTTGAAAAAGCCATATTTATTTTATGATGGGTTTTATTCTCCCTTACCACCACCTTGGAGTCCAACTAAGGGGCCAGGGCCAAGAAACCAATGTCTTGACCCCTTCCAGGCTTCGGGAGAGATATACGACAAACAGAAACCACCAACCCTATCCCCCCCGTTCACGCTCAACTCCCGGGACAGAGGTGGCACTGCAGGGGTTCACATGGCCAGCGGGGAACTGCCTGTCTTGGGCCCAGCCCTAAGAAGGGGAGCCGATTAGTACCCCGGGCCAAAGTTGTATCCCCTGTCTAGGGAGAGGTCCGAGCCAAAGTGATGTGTTGAGAGCGCTGGCCCTTCAATCACCAGGAAACTCATTCCCCTCCGACACGGGTCGCACCGCACGGCAAACGCGGCGGATCTTAAGGAGACCACAGAGAGAAAAGGAGTGTGGAAAAGAAGACTTGAAGGGGAGATGAAGATAGAAAAGGGCCAAATAAGGAAAGGCAGAAAACAAGAAAAGGAGAAAGGCGGGTTACTCTTAGTCAGGATCCTCACCCTTAGCCTATCTGACATGGGAAGCCCTACCAGGGGCATCAACTCCTTACCACGTTACGCTTGGGCCCAGACAGCATCTTAGCTTCTCGGACTTAGAAGCAGTTTGAAAAAACCAGCTTATCTCCAAGTATTGATGCCCCCGCCAGCAAAGCCTAAGGGATCACTGGACCGCGCAAGCCCCCCGACACGACAAGGGTCGCAACCCCAGAGAGAAGACATCACCAGAGTAGGGACAGACATTACAAGGGGAGTAAGAGACTTTACTATTGTAGGGGCAGACATGGCTTCTAGAGTATGACATCACTAGGATATGGGTTGACGTCACTGTGGTAGGTTGAGTATATCCTAAAATGTTCGAAAGTAGGTAAAATAAACGAGCATGTTTTCACCTTCACCTATCACTAACCCCACCCAAAGGGCGGGGCGAAAGAGTGGGAGGAGGTGGAGGGGTGGGATTCACTACGATTTTTTAAAACATGGTTAGTATCTAATGAACATACAGAATACTCTTGGCCCGGGTCAAACATATATTTTTTTAAAAAAAAGGTAAAAACTCAACCAAAAGAAAACAAACAAAAAAAACCTTCTGGTGTATTCTGTAAATGAAGTAACATGATTTTCTGCTGATGGCAACAAGCAAACAAAAAGCAAGGAAGAAAACAAATTACTGTTGTTGTTGTTGTCATCGGTGTTGTTGTTGGCTCTGCATAAAAGAAAAAAAAGTATAATGTAAGACAACAGACTGCAGACGGTGATATCAGGTGATATCAACAAATGGTTAATTGTCAGTGATTTACACCTGACATTTGACAAACCCCATCTCTGCTGATGATAAGTGTCCTTTCAATGTCCGCACGTGTGCTGGGAATCATTCTGTTGATACAATGGATATGCACTGAAATTAAAAGAAAATTTCTTAAAGTCTTATGGATACACCTGAAGGTTACTGTGATGTAGCGAATGTGCATGGAAGTGTCAAAGACTTTTTGATAAAAGAGATGTAACTGGTAGAGTCACGTGACTCCTGTGGTGTAAGGAATGTTCCAGGTAGGGCCAAATTACTTCTGTGATGTAAAGAATGTGCATGAAAATATCAGACATCTGTGATGCAAGGGATAAACATGGAAGTGTCAAATGACTCCTGTGATATAATGGACGTGCTTAGAAGTGTCAAATGGCCCCTGTGTAGTAAGGGATGTGGCTAATGTCGCACACATGCCAGCAGCATTCAGTAGTCTTCAATGCTCTGTGGTATAACACAGTACACACCACCAGGCTTCATCGCCCTTTGATAAGCCAGGAGGTTAAACATTACTAACACTAGCACAACGAGCCTGCACGCCAACACACACACACACACACACACACACACAAACACACACACACACACACACACACACACACACACACACACACACAATTATTCAAGCAATCCATTCAAATCAATCATGATGACAGTAGCCAAGCCGACCGTAAAGGACAGTAAATGTTTATCTCTCTCAGAAAGTCAAAAATCACAACCAGTAGGACATCTCTGGATAAGATTTTCATGAAGTCTGTAGTAAGGAAGGTGTTTATGTCTGGCATCATGTAAGTCCCAATCCTCTTTGAGAATATGTATTGTGAGAGGTACATTACACGGAATGCACCATTGTCCTTCCCCACGTTTCAAAAGATACGAGTGGGTATAATAGGAGTGACCTATACGCAATCGGCTCAGTAGGGATTATGGAAAGAGGGAATGGGATGGGATGGAAAAAATCAATAAATGTTGCGGAACTTCATGCGTAAACTTCGAAACTTGTCCCTGCATTCGTACGACAGGTATAATCATAAATAAGTGAATCAGATCCCACAACCATGAAAGACTGTGTTGATAACGGAAATCTTAAAGCAACGTAATAACAATAAGAGGTAATAATTCTTACTAATAAAAATGACTATCAATCTGATCCAGCCCAACAAATTCAGAACAAAGTCAATTGCTAGTTTATAAATTTACACAAAATACAGAAAGGTGCTTGTGATCACAACTAGTCACGGATTTACAACAAAATGATTAGTTCATTCTTAAATAGAGATAGACAGACAGATTGAGAGAGACAGGTAGATAGGTTGACAGGTAGATAGATAAACAGATAAATTCAAGAGCAGTGTGTGTGTGTGGTGTGTGTGTGTGTGTGTGTGTGTGTGTGTGTGTGTGTGTGTGTGTGTGTGGGGAGAGGGGGGGGGACGATCGGAGAGAGGCGAGAGAACAAGTGGCGCTGCACTTTGGCCATGCACTTTTTCCAGAGGAGAGCAACCGAATATTTGCAAGCAAATCGTTTTACATGAAAACCGATATTTCCTTATCTTCATTGGTAAACATGTGGAAAACTGAAAAGAAAAATCAAAAAAGGGAACGCAAGACGAACAATACAGTACAATTACCAAAATACACATAAAACGAAAGTAGAAAACAAATAACAAATCGATTCAATCCAAAGTACATGATAAAACTATAGATTTTTTTTTTTTCAAACTA
>CM031626.1:925620-945620 GCA_018398815.1 Conus ventricosus
AGTTTAGAAAGCTAAAGCCATACATTCCCCTGGACTAATGATTACCAATCTGTTGTATAAAAAGCATTCCAATGTCCTCGGGTGACTCCAGAAATGTTTAAGATCGGCATGAAGAACCGAAGATCAGCGACCAAGGAAGATCGCTGAGGGAGTGTACATTTCCCAAACTCAAGTGACATTCAGCCAGCTCAGACCAGTATCTTTTCTGAACGCTGAGTTAAAAAAACCTTCACTGTCGTAGCAGCCAGGCTGACTGAATGTTCACAGAAACAGTACCTAGATTTGTCATTCCAGAAAGGAAGCGTCCGCTAGCATGTCACTACGAAGAGCCTTTAAGTTGAGAAAAAATTTTTAAATGAAAATATCAACTGTAAATGTTGACCAAAAATATAAGAAAGAATCACATTTTTTTCCATTGTAGACATTTGAAATAATTTTTGCTTTCATTCTCTGGATCCTACCCTGGTGATGTCTCTCTCTACAGGCAGTAGTAAAGGGGTTTTTCTCATATTTTTTTTATATTTTTCCCCCCATTTTCTTCATCTTCAATTTTCTTTTTTTTCTAAAAGTTTAATCTTTGCCAAGTCATTACTATAATGACAGAAGAATTGTTAGCCTGCACTTGTTTTCCCACTACTTATTGTTCAGCATTCTCTGAGACTTCCTTAGATGAAGCTGTAAAGAACCAGCTTGCACTGTTTGATATCGCATCAGTGCAAACTCCAAGACCCACCATTTGCTACCAGTAATGGAACCGTGTTGTTCCAACTTTTTTACAATGGTACATTCCTTTTCTATTTTCATTTTCATTTCCCCTTCTGTTGCTTATTGCTCCTTGACACCTGGTTGTTTAATATCACGTAGATGACACGTAAAAACGAAGGATACCCACAGACAGACTCACACACATACACTACATACACACACATACACACACCCGCGCGCCACGAGCACACACATATACACACACACGCGCGCGAGTGCGCACGCACGCACACACGCATGCACTCACGGGGACAACACACACACACACCACACACACACACACACACACACACACACACACCACCACACACACGTGCACACACACAAAACGGGGATGGGGGCGGAGATCTGGGAAAACACACATCAACATCAACAACAAAAACACAACAAAACAAGCACACACACCCCAAAACACACACACACCACACACACGCGCGGGGCGCGCGCGCGCAAAAAAGCAACAAAAAGGGAAATTCAAGAAAGAAAGAGCTTGAATTTCCTAAAAATTAATTTAGCAAAAAACCCTTTTGGGGACAGGATTCTAAATCATTAACCATCTTAGCAACTCCCCTTATACGCTCAAGACTAACTTATGCTCAAGAAGATTTTTTAATGCCCCTCAATACCTGTTAAAAAACTTCAGGGGTACTGATTGCAAAGCTTATAAAATTCCCCTTTGGGGTTTCCCACACATACATCTATCTTAGGGACGATAATGAAGCAGGAATCTTACCTCTTGTAGAATTTAGGAAAGCTTCTACTTCAAAATTTATCTTAAAGAGCTTTTCACAAAACAATTTTAGCTCAGAAGAAGTATGTTTAAAATCAGAGGGGATTTCGGAAAACGTGCCCAAAATACTGTCAACAAGGTCTATTACTCGTTTTCCTCCGATCTTTTTAAAAGGGTAAACCCAAAATAGATAAAAAAAAAAAAAATTTTGCGCAAAAGCCCACGTATTCACCTATTCCAAATGGGAACAAAGTAAAGCCTCCTTTGATATAGATTATACAGATGTATCAAAAAAGAATTGTCCACATACCCTAAGAACATCTGTTTACACTCATTTAGAAAGTAACTACAATCACCATTTAAAATTTTTACAGATTTGGGTTCATAATCCCTAGTTTCAAAATAGAAAAGCTCTTCTATCTTGGGAAACAGTTATCGATAATTAGTGCTGAATTAATTGCTGTAGTCCCAAATCTTTAGATTTCATCCTAAATTTTCCAATAAATAATTCAAATTTATGATAGGTGTTGATTCTAAAGCAGCAATCCCCTCGTTAAGTCGGGATGTCCTTCAATGCAACTTGATATAGTATTGGAAATTCATCATTTCATTCATCTTTTATCTATGAAAGACATTACTGTTACTTTTTGTTGGTCCCTCTCATTGTGGTATTGTACCTAACGAGCGCGTAGATCAACTAGCAAGAAAAGCAGCTCAAAATGTCAATTACGCAATACCCCTTAACATTCCATTAGATTTGAAAGAATGTTTTTTCGATTATAAATTTAACGTCAGAAGAAAAAGTTAAACATTGCTGATGAACTCAGACGTCCAATATTATCACAATTGTGTAAAGTTTAGTGATGGGTACATGGGGAAAACGTACAAACAAGTCTCTTTCTCGTCTAGGGAGATTGGAAGCTTAACCTAGATTTCGTTTGAACGCACTGAAACAAAATATTGTCATAACGTTAAATGTATGTGTGGGGAAACCTTAAGTATTAGTCATTTACTAATCCAATGCCCCAAAAGCAAGAGAACTCTTTTCAAATTCGGTATTGATGGTTACACTGATGGGTCGACTTCCTTACATTACCATGTATTTAAAACAGTTCTTGTGTTCTTGAGTCAGTTTTCAAATGTTTGTTAAGTAGTTTTAGATGGCCTTTATCTTTAGATCTTATCTCTACTCAGTTACATTTGTTTTATTTAAATGGAAGGGGATAAAGGGGAGGGGGGAGGGGGGTGTCATATTCATATTAACGTATTAATACACTCATTTACTTCATACTTCATTTACCCACACATAAAACTGTCTGAATCATGTAGTGGAAGGACATTAAACCGATGAACACACACACACAAAACACACACCACACACAAAACACACACAACACACACACACACACACACACACACCGCATGCACACACCCCACAAAACAAACACACCCACACAACACACACGCACGCAGCACGCACGCACGCACGCACGCACGCACACGCACACACACACACACACACACCACACACACACACACACACACCACACACACACACCACACAAGTGCGCACGCGCACAAGAGCTATAAAAACACTGTAAAAGCTCGGACGTTCTACATTAATAGAAAGAGACACAACTTCATTTTTAAAAAACTTTATATGTGTATGTTGTTTATTATTGATTTTTCAGACAATACGACAAAAAAAACAATAGAATAAGAACCGCAATCCATCTCTCTCTCTCTCTCTCTCTCCTCTCTCTCTCTCTCTCTCCTCTTTTCTCTCTCTCTTCTCTCCTCTCTCTCTTTTCTCTCTCTCTCTTCCCCTTCTCTCTCCCCAGTCTGAGTGCCTGTCCATGGGTGCATGTGAGTGTGTGCTTTCATGAGCTTAGGGTTTAATGTATGCATGTGTGTGTGCGCGTGCGCGTGCGCGCGCGCGCGCGCGCGCGGGGTGTGTGTGTGTGTGTTTTGTGTGTGTGGTGTGTGTGTGTGTTGTTTTGTGTGTGTGTGTGTGTGTTGTGTTGGAGGGAAGGGGGACGTGCAATAACTACGTGGATCCTAACCACTGGAACTTGTTTGATTTTATCTAGAAGGGTTCAGATTAGGGCATATACGAAATAAGCTGGATTGCGAGAGATGAGAACGAAGCTGGATTGGCGAGAGAGGAGAACGAAGCTGGGTTACGTTCATATCCGATATTTATTTCCTTGGGTTTTGCTACCACAAAAACCCGTGTGGGACAAGCAGCTGTTTATGCAGCTTTACAACTGGCGTTATGTCATGTTTTAGTGAGCATCAACAGGTGTTTCATTGAAAAAAACACACAACAGATCAGAAACAGTGTGCCGTTTTGTTGATGTCAGGGAAAACATCTGTCGTTAGTAATAACAGGTTATGCTTTTTCCATAAATCAGCAAGTCAAATATCTTGTTCACATTTATATGATTAACGAGGTGTATATACTAATTTCAGTTAAATAGTATGCTAAATTTCCAATGATCTCGTCTTTTTTTCGCAGAAAAGACCACCGAATCGACAAAGGAGGTAACTATTGCATGCGTTAATGTCTTTCTTATATGTCGCAATGGTCGTCACACTGGCTGAATGACATGCTGTGCACAACGTTCCTGTATTGGTTAAATGGTGTTCCTGACGTGCAGAAGTGTTACACCTGCTTTGGGCTTCATGGTAAAGGGGCACTTCATATTGTTCATGTGGTCTATCGTGCAGTATGTAATCAATACTAAAGTACCTGGGAGACTTGCAACTGGTGTTTGCTGTGGATAACTATTTTCTGCGTACATTAAGCCATCATATTTAAAGGTACAAAATATATAAAAAGAATATAAACACTTCATATACTGCTTGATGTTGAATATGACTCTGGTTACCATGTATATCTACAGACTGATCATGCGTATCAATTAAACGTGGCTTATAAGTTATAACATTGTTTCAAGTTGGTCCTTGAGTAAGTCTGAGTTTGATGTTGATCGCATGCAGAAAATAAGGATGAAGGAGAAAGGGGAAGATTTTGTGTGTGTGTGTGTGTGTGTGTGTGTGTGTGTGTGTGGGGTGTGTGTGTGTGTGTGTGTGTGTGTGTGTGTGTGTGTGTGAGAGAGAACAGAGAAATGTCTGTTCTGGCTCACTTGCTCCTCCACCAAGTTTTTGGGCGAAAGTGGCCTAAAAGCGGCATTTATTAGTTCTCTGACAAGTAAGACTTCAATAACCAAAAAAATAACGATTATCTACAAACAGACATACTGTGTAGGGTTATCTGTTTTTAATACTAATTTACTAAACTTGCTTGTCTTTTAAAAATAAGTTATATTTTGACATAAAATCCGCACACTTTATTCTGACTAATTTCTACCTACAAAACTTTGTATAACAGACACGAGGCAGAGACCTGCCAAGGCTGAAACCTGATCACTTAATTTACGGCTCGCGGCCTTCGTTCACACAGCGCAGGCCGAGCGCCCCGTTACAAACTGTGCGACCAAAAAATCAATAAAACACGGCTCGCGGGCAGGCACGCGGCGCACTAACTGCATTAGCAAATGTTTTGGAAAATTCTCGATTGTGCTACGTCACATCGAGGCTGTCACGTGACAAGACCGGGTTCGCCATTTTTTTCCTCGGACTCCCGCACAAGAAGGTTGTGTTTTGACTGCGCTCCGGTGTGACCACTATGTTTTAGTTGTGTTATTTTAAAATGGCTAAAACGTTACTGAAGAACAGGTTTGTGCTATTCGAGACCATAAGTTTTACTTTAACTGCATGTTAGAGTATTTGTCGAAAAGAATTAGGCGAAGCATGTTGCGAAACCGGAAAGAAGCATTGCTTTTCGAAAAAGTGAACCGACTGCTTTGGAAATGAACGACTATCTTAAAGGTTTGTTGGTTCAAGGAAATGAAAGAAATATTGCTGAACAAGATGTAGCCAGTTTTAATACGTGTTTGACTATTGATGAGATGGTTCCTTATCTAATAAATGGCGCTGCGTTGTTGAAAGTTGGCCAAAGCAAAACAATCCATCATGCGTCGATTGTTGGGCGCTGGCTTCAAACAGCTAAAGACATGTTTGAAAGAACAAAAACGCCACAAACATGGCGTTTATTTCTTAAGCTGGAGGTGAACATGTCTGATTCATATGCTAGGAAACTCATGCAACTTTCTGTGTGTTTTTATAACTATCCTAAATTTCATAAGCTAGGAATCAGTATAAATGAACTGTGTAGCAAACGCCAAACCATTATTAAACTTATGCAACTGGATAACGATTTTCGAATGTTCTGGCAAAACTAGATAGGGCTAGGCAGACCTTAGTACATCTACCAGTATGGAGAGGAGTAGTATGTGGCCAGCACTATCTTCATATAAATGCTCCAAATATACAATGACGGATGTACTACTACTGGCGATTAGAGCCGCCATAAAAGCTTGGCTACAGCAATAACTGCTGTAACTCTGCCAAAGCCAGTTGCAAGCCTGGTTGAGAAAAGAGGAGCACAGCAAACTAGGTCAAGTGATCATATATGATCGCTTGTCCTGCAAAGCGCGGCAGTTTGCCGCCAATGACGTCAGCACGGAGCACCTGCAAACTAGGTCAAGCGATCATATATGATCACTTGACCTACAAAGCGCGGCAGTACCTGCAAAGCTTAGCAGCAAACTAGGCCAAACGACCCTATGTGATCACTTGGCCTAGTTGATTGAGGTGCGCGCGGGACACAACCTGTTTAGTCACAAAGCAAGAAGTGGCCCTAGTAGTTTCACTACTTGTTTGTTTGTTGGTGTTTGTGTGTTTTGTCCTACCCCACGCATGCACACCCCCCACCCCACGCATGCACACCCCCCACCCCCCACCCTACCCGCCCCCACCCTTTCCAAAACAGCTGTTGTTCATTAGCTTGAAAAAGTCTTTTTCTGAAGCATCTGCGGATTTAGTTCTGAGATCAGTGTTCTTCATGATGTATGGTTTCATGAACTGTTCTTGATCAAAAGCAATTATACGATGAACTGCTGCCAACTTCAAACCGTGTCTTAAATAAAATTGTAGAAGTCTGTAATGACAGACATAATTTTTTTTTGCCCCGAAGATTGGGCACAAGTTTAGGCGGCTCTCTTGGATTCATCTTTAGACTTTCTGCCGCTAACGGATAGTCATTATGCAGGTCATGGAGTTCATTAGGATATTCTAAGTCAACTTCTAGAATGAAACCACGCTGTTGATCAGGCGTCAAACTGCCCAACCACTTTAATGCTTTTTGAATATTATTTGTACTGCCGCCTGTGTACATTTTAAAGTTGCGTAATGGAAGTGATTGCGCCATAGCCCAACCATACAGATTGTTTGCATCTAAATACATGAGATAGTTAGACCTTTTACTCGGATCATAATCATCTAGGTATTTGTTGTTTGCTTTACAGTAATGATGCGACGCCATACTAATTCCTCCGCGCAATCCTTTTTTCAATCATCTGAAGCATTGGTAAATCTGACAATAAATCAATCTGTACTCCAGTAAACTTTAAGAAAGCATCCCAACTCATCCCGGGTGCAGAAATGTAATGCGGGGGATCCAGGCTATAATGTTTCATGCAGGTCTTTCTATAATTTTCAAAGACGTCCGCCAACAAACATGTATCAGCCATCAAGTAGGAGTCATGATAGTCTCCCATCGTTTTACACTCTAACTTTTGCCACGCTTCTTGAGCATGCTGGAATCAGAATCACTGATGTCCTTTCCTCTGAGACTAGAAAAGAACGCGCCTTTAGGTGGAAGTGTGTCTTCATCAAACCTTTTCCCAACTGTTCATGTACTCATAAGGGTAAACGCCCTTTCTAACGAGAGTTGGGTCAAAATATTCTTCCGTTATGGGGCAGGACTTTAAGGACATAGCCATGACTCTAATGAACCCATCATGTGCTGCATAAGTCATAAAAGACATGTTATTTAAAGTGAAACCATGTACTTTTCTGATGACTGTGCGATGCATGCTACCCTGAAGGCATCGCCCCACTGCTTTCATTATAAGATGAGAGTCGTAACCTCGCAAGTTATGAAAGAATACAGGCAGCTTCCATGTCTTTGGTTCAAACTTTAGTTGAAGATTGCATTTACTGTGTGCTGCTCCTCTGAACTTTCCACTAATGTGATCATGGTCTCTTACTTTTTGGATTTGTTGCTTCTTTACTGAGTTCTAAACCACAAATCCAACAATGTGTGGCTGAGTCATACTGTTGTTGGTCTTCAGGCGCCATTATGATTTCAGATAAATTCAGATTATTAGAACAGTCATTACGCACTTGCTGCATGCGTTTTAAGAAGTATTTTGCAGCATCAGGCCCTCTGTATAATTCTGGCGTTGAATGAGCGCCATCCCGACCTGACAATAATGAAGGCAAATGAACAAATCTGATGATTACTCATTAAGACTGTTTTCGAAGTTTTTTGTGGCGCTGGCCCCTTCATATGGAACAATAAGCGACTCGAAGTCTGCATAAACAACATATGGAGAATTTTGCAGTCGTTTCCAGTTCTTAAAACTAACTTTAGATCCGGGTGGGGGCGTAATTAGTTCTGTATTACAGTCAACTGGACCGATACAATGTTTCTTATGTTCGCTTGCGGCTTGAACAGATGGAATTCTTGTTAAACATTTTCTGCAGAATTCTTGTTTGTTAGTGTTTTTTGAAGTATGCGCCAATAATCTACTCATTGTTCGTATCAATATGTAATGTGGTAGCCCGCTGGTGAAAGCATCAGCAGTAAGTCAACATGATTTTTGCCTGGATCGCCTATTGTTGGGCTGTTCTTGGACACTTTAATAGGTTGTAGATGTGTTTCCTCATCCCATGTGTAGATATTGATAGTTATTGGTTTGTTTTGTTCTTCAACTGATCAATTTGATCTACACTAACAGGAAACTCTATTCCACTAAAGTTAAGATCATTGATGTAATCCCAATAGTTAGACACTCTCTCTGCGTTTTTGCGGGCGTGATGCAGCCTTGCGAGAACACACCACATAAAACATTTGTTGTCTGTATTCTTTATGTTTAGAACTGCTCTTTCGCAACTAATGCTGGAGGTAGTGGAATGTAAGCCCTGCCTACAATCGGTGCATACTTAGCCTGTTTTAATCTGATCTCTAAGACTTCGCCTCTGACCAACCAGAGCCTCTCATTTTGGCTTCTTCAGCGGCCACATCAAACTGTGTAAGCAGTTCGTCCTGCCCAACCGGGTGTTAAGTCATTATGAGAAAGAATAGTCTGTTGTTTAGTCGAGACCCAGACTTCTAGATTTCTTCATTTATTGTTACATAGTCGATTAAAACAGCTAACATTACTTTAACTGGCGGGTCTATTGTTAGTTTACCCGGAATTTGAGAAATAGCATGAGCAACACTTGCCTGTACGTTTGTTGGATCAATGACTTCTAAATCAATATCATTCAGTGCTCTTGATAAATCTTCTTGCATTGCTTCAAACAATTCGTCTGGACCTTCATATATCTTATCCATGCTGAGTTTCTTTTCTAACTCAAAATATTTATTTAAATTAAAAAAAAATACTTAATCAGAATCAATATCAAAGGTCTTTTTGTGTTTAGACTCATAAACTAAAGTATAAACACCCTTTGGCGTTGTTAATGTGAGCTGTTTAGAACAGAGTTTAATGTTTCGTTTACTTTTTTTAAGCATTCCTTTTTTATCTGTTCGGGGTCTGGCTCTTGAGAAAAACTTGTCCTCGGCCTTTCTTTGAAGATCAAACTTTTGTCTTTTGTAGTCATCAAAATCGGCCTGTAAACGATTAAATTCTTCATCCGTGATGTTTGAGTCAGCTAGTGCTTTATTTATTATCAGCTTGAAGGAACTAAGTTTAGCTGTTATCAGTTGAACTATAGCTGTGTGCTTTTGGAGTTTAGTTTTTATTTTTTTGCTAGCAGCACCTACGGCTAATGAACACAAGCCGAGAGCTAAAGACAAACCGCCTAGAGGCAAAGCTGCGGGTGCGCCTATGCCTGATCTAAGAGGCCAACACTCGTTCCTGCTGATGCGGCGCTTATAGTTGAAGCTCCAGTATTAACATAGGTAACAGCATTAAAGGCAGCAGAATACCTTCGTTTGGTTTTGCTGTATTTTGAAAGGTCCTGCTCTAGTACTTGCTGCATTTGTGTAATGTTTGTTAATCTGAAGGTTTTTATGTCGGGGTTTCTATAGCAGCAAAATTGCCTACTGTCTCTTCTTTAGGCACTCCCGGATAATGCTTAACAGACATGCTTTTTTAAAAATGAAAAAATAATTTAGTATACTACATCTTTAAATCTGTTAGCTTCAATATTTAGCTGTGCATCATATAATAAAAACAAATGTACATTAAAGCGGTTTAACACCCTCTTTTTCTTTATCAATTTGAATGTTTATTATGTCTCTAACATCTCTCCCACTTCCATGCAACTCATTATCCTCTGTTGACCTTAGGTCAATCCATAAACCGTATTTTGATGTTAAATAATCATCAAGCCTAACACCGTGAAGGTGTAGATCTTTAGACGTAAGGTCTGCTGTTGGATTCTACCCCTCCCACCCCCAAACAATTTTCTTATTTCGTCAAAATGATGATAAGGTCTAAGCCCGCTAGCATAGATTTGGTTAGGACTACCATCAATCGAACATTGTACTTTCGTTATTTTTGGATTAAAAAACTTTTCACTTGCTCTTGCGAATGGTTCTTCATCTTCGCACAGCAATAAAATACCTTTAAGCGTTTTTACTGCGACACAAAAGATTAAAATTCCATATAGCGTCTGCCCTGCTTTTAGAATATGTTGAATGATGACGCACGTTTCGTAATATATTACTAATTGTGACTCATATTGTTGCCCAATCAGCCTTGCTAAATTAGAGTTGCTAACAACATCAAACTCTAACGAGATGTCAGAAATGCTGTACTTTGCTTCGTGTCTGTTGATCTGATAACACGTTTGTATTCATTAAAAAGTTAGTTCGTATGACAATCTGTCTTTTAATGCCCCTTGAAGGTATGGGGCATGCGCTTTTAACAACTCAAAATCTAAGGGTATGGAAAAGCGATTCCAAACGCATAACTTACAGCTAAAGCCTTTTTGCTGCCTTTAGCACCTGAGGCGAGTTCGGCGCCTATTCTATGTTTTAGTGCTTCTTCATTGCCGATTCCTTGAAAACGCAAGATCATCCCTTTCATTCGCGGTTAGCAATAGATCAGAATAGGTTAAAAATATGTCTGCATTGTTTAAAAGAAAATACTTCTTTCCCCTCAAGGTTTATAGAAATTTTCTTAACGATTGCCCGCCCCAGATTCTGGACAACTGTTCTTCTGGGTCTGTTGTTGAAGCGAGTTCTATTTTGAAAGTAAGCCGTGCAGAGCTGGCACAATCAAATCATCCGCTCCTAGGTCTGGAAATCTAACAGTAAGAATTTGATCTGCATCAATAGTAGATGGATTATTTGGAACAGTAATATTCCGTTTATTTCCCTTCACGCCGCGGGGTTCTTTCAGTCTTCTATGCGGGTCAAGAATCGAGCCATATACTTGTGACATTTTTATAAAACAAAATAAAAAGTTAATTATTTAAAAACATGGGGGGAATTGGAGGTGAAGAAGATTTTGATATTCGCGATCTTGAAGACGACGACATGGATGAAAGGACTCCTTTAACACAGCATCGCTCAACGGCCTCATGTGGCATGAAATAACAGAACCTAAGGTCATATCATTTTATAAAAGTTTAAATCAAGAACCTCCCCAATTTATAGCCCTGATGATTTTGAACTAGATAATGAGGACCATTTGTATTTTAAAGACAATCGAGGAAAACGTTTTCAGCTTACAGATAAACGAAACCCATCAAAGTTTTGTAGGTTTGAGTACACTTAACCAAAAACTTAAGGCAAAAGATCTAAATCGCCTGGACATTCCTAAACCAAAACCAAAATTAAAGAGGAAAGCAGTTGATAACCCACCAAAATTAGATAGGGAGGCAGTTGCTAAACTTCAAAACCCGCTACAAAAACTCCGAACAGATAACCAAATTCAAAACATAGAACTTAAAGATTTAGGCCCACCAGTAGACGAAACAATAAATACAATAGAAGAAATCACTGAAGAAGAAGAAACAGCATTAAAAACTATTGATGATCCGCCGCTACAAGAAATAACAGCCATTAATACTGATTTAAAAATAACCAGAGATGAATTAAAAAAATATTTAGCAGAACTGGATGAACTAAATGAGCATATAGAAAAAGAGAAAAAAAATCTCGCTGAGGCTGACGACGCCAACTTTGGGCGCGATGTTAAAGAAGAAATACAACAAAGACTAAAAGATCTTAGTAAAAAAAGATCAGCAATAATAGAAGAGTTGTCTACTACCCGAGAACAATTCCGAACTCAAGTGAGCAGAATAAGAGAAACTATCCGAAGAATTTTATATGAAAACACAACGCTAGCAGAACGAATACGAACACTGTTTAGAGAGCAGGGAGTCACATTAGCAAGCGTTATAACGGCCCTAGGATTTGCAATAAGTACGTTGGTGATGGCTATTACAGGCGGTGGTGGAGGGCAAAGTTCAGTGCCTCCATCGCCATCGCCATCACCTGATAAATCATGGGTAAACAAACAGCTTATCATCTTGCGAGTTTATTAAAAAAATTAGCTAGTAAAGCTATAGACTCTTTACCCGGTATATTAGGGAGTGTTATTAGCTGGCTTTTGTCTACTGCAAGCAAAGTAGTTGGCTTTATGGCCGAGCACTTATGGGGATTAGTTCTCTTAATAGTCGGGTTACTATTTAGTAAAATAAAGACCAAGTAATCCTAGGCCAGTTAATCCAAAAACAAGTGCTGTCTTTTCATATTCATGGTCATCGCGAACAAAGTCCACGTCTTCAACAGTCTTTGGGCTTTGAACCTCAAGGATTGGATGACTTATTCTTGGGTTTTTTTTTTTATTGTTTGCAATATTACTGGCCCAGAATTTATGTCGTTTTTTCCGACCTTCTGTTCATTGCCTGCCACAAGGATTTCATTATTGTAATTTATTATTGTACTACCTGGAGTCTGAGGTCAGAAGGCAGCATGTATAAACCAGTGCCAACAGCAAAGTCTACTTTCGATCTTGCGTATTGTAAAACATTTTGGTACCTTTTTATACTTGAAGGTAAATCAACTGCAGAATTAATGGCGTCCTCTAAATTTGCTAAGTATTGTTTTTGTGCATCAAGGCCAGTAGAAGAATCAGTTATGCTCGATCTAGCTTGTGCTTGCGAACCTAGCAAACACCAAACGTAAGTACGAATAGAGTCGTTTATTCGTTCTATTCCCGCTTTAGTTAGGCCCTCAGATATGTCTAAGATAAATGTTGTCCATGCTGTTTTATGCTCTTGCTCTATGGACCCGAGGTGAACACCTGTGCCTGAAGAGAAAGATGTGTAAGGAGGATTCCAGTCATAGTTATATTTTCTGTGCACGCCCCACAAATAAGGGGTGCCTAAGCCATGATTAAGATCTGACTTTGTCTAAAGTCTGTCTTAACATTAATATTGAATTCGTTACAGATCCTTTCAAAAGCCTTCATGTCTATTCTGTTGCTGAATGGATTAAACGTTTTGTCATTTGGTAATGGCGCTCGCAGTTCAGTCAAAATACGTCTGAAGGTGTAATAAAAATGAAATCTGTACACTGTCCTCACCAAAGGATCAGGATGATTTAAATGATTAGCATCGACACTCCACACCCAGTTGTTGCACAAAACACAAGCAAAGTTTAACTGGTTCTGATAAAACTGCATCGGATGACTGAACCACACTTTTGCGATGTAGTCTTTTTTAATAGGGGGGTTAAGATATCTGCTTAATGGAGTACTCACCTTTTTATGAAAGTGACAGTCTGGGTCACAGCAATGTCAAGAGTATCAGTTGCTATATTTTTAAGATTGTAGTGCGGCCCAACAGAATATTTTGCATCTTTAGTATATTTAAACGCGCTCATTTTTATTTTGTTTAAAAAAATGTTTGTAACAATAACAACTCAAGACCGTCCTTCGTTTTTAAAAAAAACATGCTGTTAAGAACTATTGCGGAACCAAAACGGTCGCGCTCAATGAAATATTTTACAAAGTCGTATGGTTTAATATAACTGAAGCTAAGGGGAATAATAAAATTAAAAAAATTGAAAGGAGAACAAAGAAGTTAAAGAGTTAACAATACCTGATGGTTAATTACGGGTTTTGCTCGCTAAAAGAAGTAATGAGTAAATTAGACATTACTCTCAAACTTAACAATGGGAAATCTAAAAACAATGTTAACATTCAAGCCTGAAGAAGCAAAATACGATTTTGATAGAGAGCTAGCTAAAATGCTAGGCTTTACAACTAGCAATCTACCCACTCATAGTTTTAGTGCGCGCCAGATGAAACTACGTTTGAAGGAGGAAATCCGCTCGACTTACAGTACATTCATTACTTTATGTTCATTTGAACGAGCTGAGCACTGATGAAAACTTATATGATGGAAAGCCCTCAAATGTTTTAAGAGCTCTTCCATCAGGGAAAGCTGCATATTGCGATTATGAAATTATACAATTCCCCCCAATTTACAGTTTAAAAAATAGTTTGGGAGGGTCGAATCATTTAATATCAGATCAAAGACAAAACGGGGAAAATCGTAAAATGTGATAACCTGCACATTGTTTTGGAAATAAAATAATAAGTTGTACTAAAAATAAATGTCGCGTGGGCCGAAGAATCCGGAGTTACATTAGCGCCTGTGAGGTGTATAACTTTAGAATTAAAAGACCTTGCAGACGTTGTGGACTTTGAACAGAATGGTGAGATAGGCACTTTGTATGGTTTTGAGTACACTAAAGATGGTGATTATAAACGCAAAGAGGTTGGCGACAACAAAAAGTTTCCTAAACTAGAGCAACTACGCAATCTAGAAGCAAATAATGTTGGCCAGTATGAATATAAAATAGTTCGAAAACCTGACCTCAAATGGCACTTAGAACCATATTTAGAATGGGAAATAAAATTTGAATTCATAAGCCCATTTACATTTTGTAGCCGTCAAAAAAGTTTCAGAAAAAGCATTCAACTCTGGCCCTTTACATGTAAGTCTTATGCCAGATGACAATAGTCGGAAAGAGATTGAAATAAAGCCGTATGGAAATAAACAGTACATCCTCCACAGAAGAGAAACGGTTTTAAAAGATGCTTCTACAAAATTACAATTCATTCCACAAATGAAATTAGGAGACACGTTCACAATGATATTTGAAATTTCTGTCTTAAAAGATGTAAAGAGGGATGGGGTTGTGGGTGTTAGTGACGTCCTTCTAAAAGGATTCTAATTAGCTGGCAAAAGTTAGACGTTGAAAAACTTAAAGTTACTGTCGCCATTCTTCACAATGGTGAGGATATTAAGGTCATAATAACAACCAACAAAATCAATATTAGTCTAAATAGAAACAATCTTACAGAACTAAATTGGATTAATCTTACACATTTAGACCTTATAGGATTTTATTATACTGAACAGTTTTAACAGAGGGCATGATAAAAACAATAACTGGATTAGATTAAATTCTATTATAAAACTATGGAGCAGTTAAACTTTATGACAAAAACCCCTCATTGTTCATTAATTTGTGGACAAACTGGTTGTGGAAAAACAATATTTATCCTCGACCTATTACAAACAGTTTATCGCTATAATTTTGATCATATTGTGATTTTCTGCCCAACACTTAAATGGAACAAAGCATATCACGATAGAAGGTTTATATGGATAGATGATAACATATTTTTAGTTGATCCCAGCAATAAACTGAGTGAGTGTTTAGAACGCTTTTTTATATTGTTTGAAGGAACGCAGACACTATTTATTATAGATGACTGTTCAGCAGAAAGAGACATAGTTAAAAAGAGAAACGCTTTGTCAAAACTAGCTTTCAGTGGAAGACATGCTGGATAAGTGTGTGGATTTTATGTCAGAAATATAACTCGGTTTTAAAAGACTTTAGAGAACAGTTAAAGACTGTAGTTTTATTTCACATGAAAGACAAAGATGCATTTGATGAATGTTTGCGTGAAAATGATGTTATTGAGAATGATCAGAAAAACATAGGATTAAGCACAAACTAAAATCTGAAAAGTTTAGTAAATTAGTATTGAAAACGGATAACCCTACACAGTATGTTTGTTTGTAGATAATCGTTATTTTTTGGTTATTGAAGTCTTACTTGTCAGAGAACTTAAAAATGCCGCTTTAGGCCACTTTCGCCCAAAAACTTGGTGGAGGAGCAAGTGAGCCAGAACAGACATTTCTCTGTTCTCTCTGTGTGTGTGTGTGTGTGTGTGTGTGTGTGTGTGTGTGTGTGTGTGTGTGTGTGTGTGTGTGTGTGTGCACGCGCTCGCGCGCTCGTGCGTGCGTGCGTGCGTGCGTGCGCTAAATCCCCGAAGCTGCGAAGTTGTTGGCTTTGGTTGGTTGGCTGTTCGTCAACAGCTTCAAAATTTCAAAAGCTGTAATTGATCCGTCGCTGTAGCAACTGGCACATCTAATCTCCGAATGGTCCATAGTACTTCTTCATTGTCCTTATCTCTGCATGGTCCATAGGTACTTTTTCATTGTCCTTATCTCTGCATGGTCCATAGGTACTTCTTCATTGTCCTTATCTCTGCATGGTCCATAGGTACTTCTTCATTGTCCTTATCTCTGCATGGTCCATACCTCTTTGCTGTCCATTCCTTTCCCTTGTCCATCTGTATCTGGCCATACTTCAGTTTTCATACCTCTTCATTATTGTCCATTCTCTAACCCACCCATAACCAATACCACGCTGTTATCCCTGCCTCTTCATTTTTCATCCCTCTCCTTTGCCCATGCCTTTCCATGCTCAGTCAATTTTCTTTAACCATCCCTTTCCGTACCAGCAGCTCTCCATTATCATTACCTCTTCCTTGTCCAATCCTTTCCTCTGCCCATATCTTTCCCTTACCGATACCTGTCCCTCCCCTCTGCCCATATTTTTCTTTTACCGATACCTATCCCTCCCCTCTGTCCATATCTTTCCCTTACCGATACCTGTCCCTCCCCTCTGTCCATATCTTTCCCTTACCGATACCTGTCCCTAGTCCACCCGTCTCCTCTGCCTATATCTCTCCATTATTCATACGTCTTCATTGTCCATCCCTCTCCTCTGCCAATATCTTCCCATTGTCCATACCTCTTCATTGTCCATCCCTCTCCTCTGTCCATATCGTTCCATTGTCCATACATCTTCGATGTCCATCCCTCTCCTCTGCCAATATCTTCCCATTGTCCATACCTCTTCATTGTCCATCCCTCTCCTCTGCCAATATCTTCCCATTGTCCATGCCTCTTTGTTGTCCATCCCTCTCCTCTGTCCATATCGTTCCATTGTCCATACATCTTCGATGTCCATCCCTCTCCTCTGCCAATACCTTTGCATTTCACCCACCTGTTTGTTGTCCATCCATCTCCTCTGCCAATACCTTTGCATTTCACCCACCTGTTTGTTGTCCATCCATCTCCTCTGCCAATACCTTTGCATTTCACCCACCTGTTTGTTGTCCATCCATCTCCTCTGCCCACAGCTTCCAATGTTACATACCTCTTCATTGTCCATTCCACTACTCTGCCCATAGCTTTTCATTATCTATACCTCTTCGTTGTCCATTCCTCTACTCTGCCCATAGCTTTTCATTATCTATACCCCTTCATTGTCCATTCCACTACTCTGCCCACATCTTTCCATTGTCCATGCCTCTTCATTGTCCATTGTCCATTCATCTCCTCTGCCTCCGCGTTGGGCTAATGCGTAGGTCAGGCATTCGTTTAAGTCGTAGCCACGAGACTCTCTTCTTCAATTGTCTCATCATTGTTGTTAATTCATTTAACCATCAGCTTCAAATCATGCGCAGTGTGGTCTCAAAACTTAGCGGATGTGGTGTAGCGTATATGGACTAGTCCGCACGCAGTAACACCTCCTTGATGAAACTGAAACTGAAACCTCTGACTATATCTTTCCATTATCCATACTTCTCCATTGTCAATCCCTGTCCTGTGTCCACATCTTTCCATTTTACATACCTCTTCGATGTCCATCACACTGCTCTGCCTATATCGTTCCATTGTCCATATATCTTCGTGGTTTACCTCCTCTGCCTATATCGTTCCATTGTCCATATATCTTCGTGGTTTAACTCCTCCTCTGCCTATATCGTTCCATTGTCCATATATCTTCGTGGTTTAACTCCTCTGCCTATATTTTTGCATTGTCCATACCTCTTGTTTGTCCATCCCTCTCCTCTGCCATATCTTTCCATTTTACACACCTCTTCGTTGTCTGTTTAAAAAAAGAAAAGTTCCACTTCCTATACGGCCTATGGCAAAATAACTGTGAAAATGCTGGCATATGCAACGATTAAGAGAGAGAGAGAGAGAGAGAGAGAGAGAGAGAGAGAGAGAGAGAGAGAGAGAGAGAGAGAGAGAGAGAGAGAGAGAGAGAGAGAGAGAGAGAGAGATTCGTAACAGGGCAAAGTTGTAACTAATTTTCGCATAACCATACATATTAAGGCAAACAAAGCAACATAAAGTTCTTTTATGAATGAAATAAACTAATGAATTATCAATATGTTCCATGACAACCTCGCCATGTTTCAATTAGAAAAACAACTTAACATTCAAACAGATATAAATTTTTGTTACAATGATTTATCTATTGCTGATGTGTGTGTGTGTGTGTGTGTGTGTGTGTGTGTGTGTGTGTGTGTGTGTGTGTGTGTGTGTGTGTGTATGTGTGCATGCGTGCGTGCGTGCGTGCGTGTGTGTGTTTGTGTTTGTGTGTGTGTGTGTGTGTGTGTGTGTGTGTGTGTGTGTGTGTGTGTGTGTGTGTGTGTGTGTGTGTGTGTGTGCATGTGTGTGTGTCAGAGAGAGAGAGAGAGGGAGAGAGGGAGAGAGAGATGGGAGAGAGAGATGATGATGATGATGATGATGATGATGATAATCTTTATTTTCCAAGGGTAACAGATAAGCAAACACATGCTTTTTTTCATCCGGCCCTCGCCCCATTAAGGGACTAACTAAGCATGACTAGCGACTACTAAGCATAACTAGCGACTAAAACTTACAAAAATTATAACAAACTCACATATCTTCACAATGCATTAAAACTTGATAAAATGTTCATCCATTAACATTTAAGGCATAGATGACTTTGAAGGAGAAAAAAAAGAAAAAAAAGCAATTGCAACAACAAACATAAATAAAGAATAAATTTCATAGAAGAGAGAGAAAAAAAAATCAGCACACACAACATAGAATAAGCGATCCTCCTATCGAAGAGAAAGAGAGGGGGAGGGGGGGGGGGGGGGGGGGGGGGGGGGGGGGGGGGGGGGGAGAGAGAGAGAGAGGGAGAGAGAGAGAGAGAGTTACATTCCTTTTGTAAAATATTAACATACAGCAAGCTGCTAAGGATAACAATTAGACAAACTACAATGCATCAGTAATATCAACTTTTTTTGTTTGTTTGTTTGTTTCTTTAACAATGATATAATATGGTTACAAGGCAAGACAAGAACGAGCAGTACTACAATCAGTTATCAGTTAGCAACAATAAAGTCCTAGCGTCAATAGTCATAACGCTCATTATCATGGTGTGTGTATGTGTGCGTGTGCGCGTGCAAGCGCGCGGGCACGCGCGCGCGCTTGTGTGTGTGTGTGTGTGTGTGTGTGGGTGTGTGTGTGTGTGTGTGTGTGTGTGTGGTGTGTGTGTGTGTGTGTGTGTGTGTGTGAGAGAGAGAGAGAGAGAGAGAGAGAGAGAGAGAGAGAGAGAGAGAGGAGAGAGAGAGAGAGAGAGAGAGAGAGAGAGAGAGAGATATGCCATCATAATCTTTCTCCTCCCCTCCCTCATCTTATCTTCTTGAACTGTTCATACACTACCCAAAACCCTAATTAAAAACTTAGTGACAATACATCAATACGCAAGCCGAAAATACGGAGAGAGAGAGAGAAAAGAGAGGAGAGAGGAGAAAAGAGAGAGGGGAGAGAGGAGAGAGAGAGAGAGAGAGAGAGAGAGAGAGAGAGAGAGAGAATGATAATTTCCTTTTCTTTCATCCAAATAATATATACTAAACATTACTATAAAATTTGAAAAACAAGCAACAATACATCAATTTTATCAACAGTTACCGGGGCAGGGCACGCATTTATAAATCGATAGATACAATGCTTCAATAAATCAAAATATTAGGACATCAATTAGTTAGTGACAATGCATCAATAAAATCAGTGATCACAACTTAATAATTACAGTCATTAACAAAACCAATGTAACCATATTCTTTCAATATATCATTATCTGGTTTAAATTTAAGAAAGGAAGCGGCGTATCAAGTCTAATATGCAGCAAAAAACAAAGGGTGTGCTCTGGTATATG
>CM031626.1:949338-961800 GCA_018398815.1 Conus ventricosus
TCCCATTTCTCTTGCCCATTGTTCCATTCCTCTACCATCTAGCCCATTGCTTTCCTTATATATACCTCTTCGATTTCCATTCCTCTACTCTGCCCATTGCTTTCCTTATATATACCTCTTCGATTTCCATTCCTCTACTCTGCCCATTGCTTTCCTTAATATACCTCTTCGATTTCCATTCCTCTACTCTGCCCATTGCTTTCCTTATATATACTTGATTCCATCCTCTCTCTGCCATTGCTCCTTATTATCCCTTCTTCTTCCCTACTCTGCCCATTGCTTTCCTTATATATACCTCTTCGTTGTCCATTCCTCTACTCTGCCCATTGCTTTCCTTATATATACCTCTTCGTTGTCCATTCCTCTACTCTGCCCATTGCTTTCCTTATATATACCTCTTCATTGTCCATTCCTCTACTCTGCCCATTGCTTTCCTTATATATACCTCTTCATTGTCCATTCCTCTACTCTGCCCATTGCTTTCCTTATATATACCTCTTCATTGTCCATTCCTCTACTCTGCCCATTGCTTTCCTTATATATACCTCTTCTTTGTCCATTCCTCTACTCTGCCCATAGCTGTTCATTATCTATACCTCTTCATTGTCCATTCCTCTACTCTGCCTACATCTTTCCATTGTCCATGCCTCTTCATTGTCCATTGTCCATTCATCTCCTCTGCCTCCGCGTTGGGCTAATGCGTAGGTCAGGCATTCGTTTAAGTCGTAGCCACGAGACCCTCTTCTTCAATTGTCTCATCATTGTTGTTAATTCATTTAACCATCAGCTTCAAATCAAGCGTAATGTGGTCTCAAAACTTAGCGGATGTGGTGTAGCGTATATGGACTAGTCCGCACGCAGTAACACCTCCTTGATGAAACTGAAACTGAAACCTCTGACTATATCTTTCCATTATCCATACTTCTTCATTGTCAATCCCTGTCCTGTGTCCACATCTTTCCATTTTACATACCTCTTCGATGTCTACCACACTGCTCTGCCTATATCATTCCATTGTCCATATATCTTCGTGGTTTAACTCCTCCTCTGCCTATATTTTTGCATTGTCCATACCTCTTGTTTGTCCATCCCTCTCCTCTGCCATATCTTTCCATTTTACACACCTCTTCGTTGTCTGTTAAAAAAAGAAAAGTTCCACTTCCTATACGTCCTATGGCAAAATAAGCTGTGAAAATGCTGGCATATGCAACGATTAAGAGAGAGAGAGAGAGAGAGAGAGAGAGAGAGAGAGAGAGAGAGAGAGAGAGAGAGAGAGAGAGAGAGAGAGAGAGAGAGAGAGAGAGAGAGAGAGAGAGAGAGAGAGAGAGAGAAGAGATTCGTAACAGGGCAAAGTCGCAACTAATTTTCGCATAACCATACATATTAAGGCAAACAAAGCAACATAAAGTTCTTTTATGAATGAAATAAACGAATGAATTATCAATATGTTCCATGGCAACCTCGCCATGTTTCAATTAGAAAAACAACTTAACATTCAAACAGATATAAATTTTTGTTACAATGATTATCTATTGCTGATGTATGTGTGTGTGTATGTGTGCGTGCGTGCGTGCGTGCGTGCGTGCGTGGTGTGTGTGTTTGTGTTTGTGTGTGTGTGCGTGTGGTGTGTGTTGTGTGTGTGTGTGGTGTGTGTGTGTGTGTGTGTGTGTGTGTGTGTGTGTTGTGTGTGTGTGTGTGTATGTGTGGGGTGCATGTGTGTGTGTCAGAGAGAGAGAGAGAGAGAGAGAGAGAGAGAGAGAGAGAGAGAGATGGGAGAGAGAGAGAGAGAGAGAGAGAGAGAGAGAGAAGAGAGAGCGAGAGAGATAGGAGATGAGAAGAGAGAGAGAGACATTTGTGACGAGTGCAGAGTATGACTGAAAGTTCCAAGAAACATATCTACATGTATTGTTTTAAGAGGGACTGCAGATGTAGAAAGTAAAGTGTTCACATGAATGCATTTCTGGTCATCTGTGTTTACGTCATTGTTTCACTGCTGCCCTCCGTTTCTTTCCTGTCCTCGTCCCTCCCATGCTGGCAGACAAGGGTATGACGTTCAAACAGTACGTTTATGGACCCACCTGCATGTGAACAACTAGCAATCTGTTGGAATTTTGACATCATAAATATGGATTGGGTCACTACAGTCAACATCCCCCTCCTCCTCCACCCCTTTTCATCCACTTCAGTCCTTCTCACAAAAAACATGCCGCAACATTCCCGTATCTGACAGACGACATCTCGTGGATACCCTGTATTCCCTAGCCACCAGTCAAAGGAAAGACCCCACAATCACTGCACTCCTCTAGCATATTTTTCATCTCACATGTGTACGCGCATGATTAACGATGTAACTTAACACATCATCAGCTTTAAAGGCTGAAGACCTTCAAGTGTCATGTTTGATCGACACGTATGATGGGGAAAAAAAGGGGCAGCGAGGGACATCCGATCATGAACCGGGTGTGGCCCAACCCCCTAAGTGTCAGGAGATAAGGGCCCGAAACAGCTTCTATGAAGGTGTCTTACTCTTCTGAGGACTCACATGCTGCCACGCTCTCCACGAGTTTTCTTATCTACTGATGCATGGGTAAACATGACTCCGGGAATAGAGCCGGCTGACGTCCGGGAAAGACCGTAGGACACAGGGAAAGACCAGAACCAAGGGCTTCTGTGGGCTGTCTCCCACTTTGCCTAAACATGGGGTGGCTACTAAAAATAAAAGGAAAAGATGCTCCCAGGATCAACCGAAAGGGTGGAGAAGAATATGAATCCATCGGTGCACAACCAATCACGACTGCAAATCCAAACGGACTATGAACATGGACCAAATGGAATATCCATGTGTCTGTGGAAAGCGTTCGCTACACCCGTGGCATGAAGATCCACAGGACAAAGATGGGATTGTGAAGACCTCATCTGAAATGAACCAGCAGCGCACTGCATCAGCAGATAAGTCCGTCGGAAGACCAAGGCCAGATTAAACACAGTGCCCTAATGACATCCACGCCTGTTGGTACGGAATGAGAAATTGCACAGGCCCCCTCGATGCCAGGCGCCTGAACCTCAACCTCCACGAGCAACGAAACTGAAGAATTGGGAGAAACTGGATGGCAAAAATCGTCCAAAGACTCTATGCACTGATAGGGAAAAGCACCCTGGAAACACAAACTAGCCACATATGGGGACATTGTGTATGCCACATTAGAGACGCCTATGGAGTAAAACTACCCAAAGAGAAAACACCTCCAAAGATATCCAGACGCCAAGAAAAGATGGACAAGATCAGAGTCCAAAAGAACAACCTCAAGAAGCAAATGAAGACCGCACTGCCAGCTGAAAAACAAGGCTTGGAAAAACTGTGGAAGACCTGAAAGAAAAACACAGCGCCCTCAGCAAAGCGGAATCTGCGAGGAAGGAAGAGCAAAAAGAAGAAGACACAAGAGCGCTTCTTCAGAGACCCCTTCCAGTTTGCCAGAACACTGTTTGAGCAGCCAAAATCTGGGACCCTAAGTGTGGACAAAGGAGTTCTTGAGCAGCATCTGAGGAAAACATACTCTGACTCACAGAGCAAAGCACCACTCGACATCAAGGTCTGGTGTGGCCAACCAACCCTGAGGAACAGTTCAATGGCAAGCCTCCAACATTGGCGGAAATCAAGAAGGTGGTCGACAAAGCCAGAGCCAAATCATCACCAGGGCCAAACGGAATACCTTACCAGCTTTACAAGAAATGTCCCAAGGTGCTGGAGTGGCTCCACAGGCTGCTGCGATCGGCTTGGAGAAACCAGAAGATCAGCGGCCAGTGGATGACGGCAGATGGTGTGTACATCCCCAAAGAGCAAAACTCAAGTGACATCAGTCCAGTTCAGGCCAATATCACTACTGAACGTCGAAGGGAAAATCTTCTTCTCTGTCATGGCAGCAAAGGCTGACCAAGTACCTGATGGAAACAAGTACTTGGATGTGTCAGTCCAGAAAGTGGCATCCAGGCGTGGCTGGCTGTGTAGAACACGCCACAATGATCTGGGACGCAATCCAAAAAGCGAAAACAGAAAAGAGAGACCTGGACGTAGTGTGGCTTGATCTGGCAAACGCATATGGATCTGTGCCCCATGAGATGATACAGTTGGCTCTTGAGATGTACCATGTGCCAAAGAACATCCGCGACATGCTCAAGAAGTACTTCAATGGCTTCTCAATGCGGTTCTCTACCAAAGAGTACACAACTGATTGGATCAACTTGGAAGTGGGCATTGCAATGGCTGAGCAATATCCGCCGATAACTGTTCCGTTCTGGCAATGAACTCATCTTGAAAGCAGCACAACAAACAACGTCGAGACAAACAGACCTTGGCTGATGGATACAAGATGCCTCCTCTCAAGGCTATCATGGATTACATCTACAGTGATTTCATTCCAGAGAAGACGAACACCTTCATGTGCTGGAGTAGGCTGGACCGACATAGTTTTAGCCGTCACCAGAATGAAGTTCAAGCCAAAGAAAATCAAACGAGTCGCGCTCACCGAAACAAGCTGAGGAAATGGAAAAGTGGCGAATCAGTGGTCTTCAGTTGCGCAACCAGGCCATTCCAACAGTCACAGAAGCACCAGTCAGAGCCTTGTAAGATGGTTATGATGATACGCTGAAAGACACACAAAGGAGCAAAAGAAACCAAGCAGATAGCGGAAGAACTTGGATGACATCTTGACCAGTGTGGCTCCCAGGCAACTACCAGGTCAGGATGTCTGCAGTTCATGCTGATACCAAAGCTCCTAAGGCCTCAGATGATAAACGTAACATCTGCACCAGCACAGTGGGAGGCCAATTGAAGCCCAAATCAACAAGTTTCGACAAGGAAATGGCTTGGTGTCCCACCCTGTCTGACTGACAACGAGCTGTACCTGTCGCCAAGAAAAGCTCAAACTACCACTGAAATCCTTCCTGGAGGAATACAAAGCCAGGGGAAAGATCAGACTTCAAAGCATGCTTGAGGACTCAGGAGACAAGGTGTAGAAGCAATCAAGCCCCAGCTGAAGACAGGCATAAAATGAGAAAAAGTTCAAGAGGCAATGGATTCTGCAAAAGAAAGTCTCAAAGATCAGATAAGAATAACCAGGACACACACATGACCAACAGACAAGACTGTGGAGACCAAAACTGAATGGATGACAAAGGCACAACGGAAAAAGCCAAAAGAGACATGAAGAACAGGAGATGAGAAAAGAAGAAGACAAAAATGACACCAAAAAGCATCAGCATAGCCAGCAAGGCAATGGACAACGTGGGAGAATGCACCCAAAGAAGTCTAACTTGGAATGACATTTGGCACATGGCCCCTCTCAGATCAGCTTCATTCTCAGATCTGCATATGACCTTCTGCCCTCAAATGCAAAACCTGGTGAAGTGGGGAAGCACAACGATCCAGCATGCCCCCTCTGCCATGTAAAAACAAACATTGGCGCATGTTCTAAGCTCATGTAAGTAGCCTGGCCAAGGAAGGTACCACATGAGGCACAACCAAGTGCTCAAAGATGATTGTACACTAAGTCTGGGGCTAAGTATCAACACAACAAAAGGGAGAATCAGGACTCACAAAAGCACCCGCAATAAACATTCTTTCACGGCAGGAGGCAGCAAATCCCCAAGGCCAAGAACAACAGTGCCACTCGAAACATGCAGGCAGAGTCTGTGCTGGATGGGGCAAGATGACTAGGGAATTCACTGCAGACCTCCCAGAATGGAAGAGGGTCCATCCCAAGATCATCAGCAAGAGTGGCTAGCCCAGACATAGTAGTACACTCTAAGTCAACCAAGCCAGCTGAACATGATCGAGCACACGGTGCCATATGAGAACAGAATGGAGGCAGCTCAAATCTACAAGACTGAAAAGTATCTGAACTGGCAAACAGCCTTAGGAGAGAAGCTATCAGGTCAAAGTCCTCACTAGCAGACATTGGAGCTAGGGGATTTGTTTGAACGTCTGCAAACAGCCTCATTAAACAGCTCTCAGTTGGCAGGGAATTAAAAACCCATGAGCCCTAAAGCAATGGCAGAAAGCGGCAGAAGAGGTGTTCAAGCTGGATCTGGTCAAGGATGAACAAAAGTTGAACTATCAAAAGGCTTTAATTTCCCTCACAAAATCAGGTGTCCCTGTGCTCAGTGGTTAAAAGCGCGAGTCATTAAGGTAGAAAAAGATGCATTCCAGAGGGTCATGGGTTCGAACCCAGCCATTTTGGACTCGTCCCAAGATGGGGAAAAAAAAGGGGCAGCGAGAGGAGACATCCGGAGTCATGAACCGGGTGTGGCCCAACCCCCCTAAGTGCAGGAATAGGGCGTAACACTTAGCTTGAAATGGGCTTCTCTTTCTGAGGACTCTCTGCTGCCACGCTCTCCACGAGTTTCTTTCTACTATAAACTGCAATTGTTGTCAATTGAAGGCAAGTTCCGTCTGCTTCCATTCATAAAGACTAAAACCCTTCACAACCACTGTACAACCTTCGATCCAGACAGCCATCAGAAACATGAGGGTTAGCTTAACCCTCTGAAAGGGAGAGACCAGTCCCCCAACTTCACAGACCCACCATAGGCCATAAGACTGAAAGTAAAAACAAATCCTACTCAGGTGTAAGCACACTGCTCAAAACCACCTGTGTATGACAATAACGCTAGAGGAAATGTATTAAACTCGTGACAGACGTAGATGTGCTGCACTCCTAAGAATAAGAAGCATTCATGGGTTTTTTTCACAAGACGCATTTTAACAGAGGACGGTACATAATGTTTATAGAGCAAATGTGGATAATCATGGCTTACTTTTTCCAGCTTTTTTTGCCTTTCTTTATTGTCAAAGCAGGAGAATTGTCGCTTAAAGTATAATAGTGCTGATACAATTCAGTGTAACAAAGCGACGGTGACATAGATCTGAAAATGACATAATTGTAGTTCTCGGCGAAAGGCAGAGATGAAGGAGAGAAAAAACGAAAAAAAAACCCCCCCCTTTATAATCGCCAAGATCCGTGGCCCTGATAATGGACGATTCACTATGTACAATCATACAGAATTCAAATGTTGAGAAATTGTATTATAAGCGGGAGATTTTAATATCTAGCAGCCAAATGCAATTCGATCGATCGATCTATGCTCGGGGTTTCACCCAACTACTTATTGAATCACACACAAACACAAGGCACACACACACACACACACACAAACACACATCAAACACACACACACACACACACACAGAGAGGACACACACACACACACACATACACAGCACACACACACACGACACAGACACACACACACACACACACACACATAATGCAAACACACAACACACACACACACACACACACACACACAACACAGACAGACAGACACACACACTAACACACACACACACACACACAACACACCCACACACACATCGTCTGTATTTGTGTATGTATTGTCATGTATGACATGTATGTCTTTATGAATGTATGTATGCATGATTATGTACATGTAATGTCTTTATGTATGCATATATCTATAAGTGTTTGTGTGTGTGTGTGTGTGTGTGTGAGTGTGTGTGAGTGTGGTTGTGTGTGTGTGTGTGTGTGGTGTGGTGTGTGTGTTAAGTTCTCTCTCACACCTCACTCTCTCTCCTCTCTCTCCTTCGGGCCTCTCTATCCTCTCTCTCTCTCGGGGCTCTCTCCTCTTTCTCTCTCCTCTCTCTCCCCACTCTCAATCTCTCATCTCTCTCTCTGTCACACACACACAACAATACACCACACACACACACACACACACACACACCACACACACACAACACAGGCACACACACACACACACACACACACACACACACACAAACACACGCGCGCGGCGTCAATCTCTGGTAGATGTTCATGTATCTTCCTGTGTATGTATGTGTGTAGGGTATGTTTTGTCTGTATGCTGTCAGTATGTATGTAGTGTATGTATGTATGTATGTATTATGTATTATTGTATGTAAAGTATGTATGCTATGTATGTTTGTTATGCTGAATGTATGTATGTAAGTATGATATTCAGTTTGTACACACGTATCATGTATGCGTGTGTGCATTCATGTGTGTATGTATGTATATATTATTCCATTTAAAATGCATTTGGGAATGTTGTGTGTCTATCTGTCTTTCCAACTATTTATCTGATGCTAGCATGCTAGCTATCTGTCTATGCATATGTATCAACATCCCTTTTTGTCTGTGTAAAAAGCACATATCTGTAACATCTATGTCAAACCATTTATCTATCTACCAGTCTCTCTCACTACTCTCTCTCTCTCTCTCCTCTCTCACTCACTCACATCTCTCTCTCTACCTGTCTGTCCTGTCTTTTCTGTCTGCCTGTCTATCTAGCTAGCTATGTGTTGATCGATCAAATCAATGCACTTATTTTCACTCCGTACTGAAATCATCATCACACACACACACACACACGACACACACACACACACACACACACACAACACACACACAGCACACACACACACACACACTACACACACACACAAACACACATCAACACACATCACACACACACACAACACACACACACACACACACGACATGTACACACGCCGCATGCAGCACGCTCGCTCGCATGCACGAACACACACACACACACACACATCACACTCCACACACACACACCACACACACACACACACACAACACACGACACACACACACAATCACACACACACACACACACACACACAGCAACACACACCACACAACACACACCACACACACACACACACACACACACATGCACACCCACCACAGACATGTGAAGAAAGCAAGTTTGTGATATAGTACTGCGTTCACGGTATGTTTTACTTTAATCCAGATGCGCAGCTGAGGTTAACAGTGGTGAATTAGCTGTTCATCCTCGGCCTGTCTTTGTTTGTTATAAATGTTATAGTTGTTGGTGAGTAGAATTCAATGTTTATCAGTCACGCGCTCTTACTTTTCCTACTCACTTTCAAATCGTAGACACTAATTTTCACATATGTTATACAAAACAAATGTTGTACTTAAATACAAAAGCAAAGAAATGTGGAATGAAAGGGGCGATAATAAATGAAAAGAAAAGAAGGCAAAACACTTAGTGAATCTTTTGAAGCATGTCCAACTAAATAGGCGAATACACCCAGACAGATACCAGAGACATAACACTGCCCCAGACAGACACAAGAGACTGAACACACCCCAAACAGACACAATGAGAACTGAACACACCCCAGACATGACACAGGAGACTGAATACACCCCAGACAGACACAGAGACTGAACACACCCAAGACAGACACAGAGACTGAATACATACCCCACACAGACACAAGAGACAGAACACCACCCCAGACAGACACAAGAGACTGAAAACACACCCCAGACAACACAGAGATACTGAACCGACCCGAGACAAGACACAAAGATTGAACACGCCCCAGACACAACCAAAGAGACCTGAACACAACCACAGATGACACAAGAGACTGAACACGCCCCAGACAGACACAAGAGACTAACACACCCCAGACTTGACACAAGAGACTAAGCACACCTCAGCTGACACAAACGAGCCATGTGAGGTATCAGTTTGTTATACTAGCAGTTGGAATGTCCTACGGAGAAACAAAAACAAAACAAAACAAAAAACCAAACAAACAAACAAACACACAAACATTCACATCTTTTTGTGAAAAAAGAAAAAGGTGTTCTAAAGGCAGGGCATAATACACACGACAGTGGTCTTCATCTGGTCCACGTCACTTGTGCAAACAATGAGCCTCCTTATCCTGTCGATCCCACTTGAGGCAAACAACTTCACCTCCTGATCCTGACGATCCCCTGTAGGCAAACAATGACCTCCTGACCTGTGTGATCCCCCTTGAGGCAGAACAAAGAGCCTCCTGATCCTGTGAACCCCTTGAGGCTAACAATACCTCCTGAACAGTTTGATTCCCATGGAAGCAAACAATAAAGCCCCCCTGATCCTGTTGATTTCAATGAGGCAAACAATGAGCCTCCTGATCCCTGTTGATCCCCCTTTAGCAAACAAGACTCCTGATCCTATGATTCAATTGAGGCAAACAATGAGCCTCGTTATTCCTGGTGATCCCTATGAGGCAAACAATAGGCCTCCTGATCCTATGGATTCAATGAAGGCAAACAATAAGCCTCCTATCCATGTTGAATCAATTGAGGCAAACAAAAAAGCTCCTGATCCCAGTTGATTCAATTGAGGCAAAAACATAAACCTCCTGATCCTGTTGATTCTCAATTGAAGCAAACAATACAGCCTCCTGATCCTGATTGATTCAATTGAGGCAAACAATGAGCGTCCTTGAGCCTGTTGATTCACTTGAATGGATAAGGCTGCCTTAATGGCGGATAAAAAAGGGTCATACACACAAACTTCTCACCTGCCTGGCCTATACAGGGAGTGTCCCGCAGCCTGCGTAACTCAGAAAGAAAGAAAGAAACTTGAGGCAACAAGAGGCTTGCTGATCCTGTTAATTCACTTGAACAAACAATCACGCCCCCCACCTGACAGATTGACTAATGCGAGTAGTGTGCTAATGTCTCCTTACCTGGAGCTGTAAGGCCAACAGTATAGAGGGGTTGAATCACATGGCAGATGTCATGCATGAGGTGTGTGTCAGCCATTTTCGGACTGGTTCTCTAACCTGAGACATTGACAGGATTGGAACCACTTGGCTAAGTGTTGCAGGTGAGGAGGTCGTCACTCGCTTTGTTGACTTAGTGCCATGTCTGAGACCATCCTAGAGATGTGAATCAGCGGACCAGACTGACGTGACAGCCCTCATTTACATGACAAACAGGGCCATTTAGGAGATAGGGGGGGCCGTTTTAATCAAATAATTTGTAATATTACTTAAACATTCACTCTGAAACAGAATTTTAAGATAACTGAGACACTCTCCGTTTCATTTGCTATGCTTTCTGCACTGAATTAATTAAAGAGTCTTTGACAAACAAATAAATTCTATACTTACTTCAGGTTGAAGCGTTGCTGTCACCCATAAACCATGCAAATTGTTATTTTTAGGTAACTCTACAAATGTCCGCTAGTCTTGCTTCACTTGTTGCACTGAAATTGAGAATGAACAGACCAACACTGAATGTGACAAACATATCCATCCACAAACTTTTGGTTATATCTGATAAAACGTGTTTTGGGTTTATTTTCTTTATGGTCTTCAGTACTGTTGCTCACTGTGATAGACGTTAAAGAATCGCACACACACGCACCGATGCACGGACGCACGGACGCACGACCACCACCCCCACCACACACCCCACACACACACAACAACACACACAACACACACACACACACACACAACACACACACACACACACACACACTCACACACACACACACCACACACCACACACACACACACACAACACACATTACACACCCCCTCATTCCAACACATACACTAAACACTACACAAACACACACACAACCCCCACACACACCAACACACACACACCACACACCACACAATGTCATTTACAAAACATTCACACACAAACACCACACACCAACACACACACACACACACACAACACACACACACACCACACACACACACGCAAACACGCACAGCTCGCACGCACGCAAAGCACACCCCACACAAAATTAAACACTCCTCACTCCCCACATACCTTCTCATACACACACTGCGCGTGCGCGCGCACACACCCCACACACCACACCACCACCACACTTACAAGGACATTCACACAACACAGAGTCACTTATGGGACATTCACACAACTGGCACGCACCCTACGCACGCTCGGAGGACGGCACATCTATTCTCACACTTTTTCCCCACATTCATCAGAGGCTACGAAACAAAAATCACGCTTTTCCTCTCAGTTTTGTCAAGTTGGGGCAAAGCGACAACTGGTGGGGAGTATCAAATGTTCCTTACCAATATTACAGGTCAAATTTAATTAAGGACCACCCCCCAAAAAAGGCCCTTTTTTTTTAAATTGGGCCCAAAATCAAGCAATGCATTTTTTCGGGGGGGAATGCAGGAAAGGTTTGGGGTTAACAGGTATTCCGCAAAGCTTGCGAAATGCTGTCTTATTGTCACGTGCGCATGCAGAGGGGGGGGGGGGGGGGGGGAGGGGGTTGAAGTTGCAGATTGTTGTCAAAAAAAAAATTGCTTGTTTTTTAGCAAGGGTGAACATGCTTCAAAGGTTTTGCACTGAAATTCCCAAATGTTCTGCAGAGATTTTACTGACTGGAATGCCCTAAAAGGCAGCCCAAGGCATAATTCTTTTTTTTTCAAAACAAAATTGCCCAAGGCCCCTTTAGACCAACCCCCCGGGGGGGCATCCGGGGTTGGGTTTTGGGGGGTTTGGGGGGGAAACCAGGGGCCCCCTT
>CM031626.1:972206-1004706 GCA_018398815.1 Conus ventricosus
ATTTCGGGGTGGGCCAATGAATCAGGAGTTACATTAGCGCCTGTAAGTGTATAACTTTAGAATTAAAGACGCAGCGTTGCAGACTTTGAACAAAATGGTGAATAGGGTTTTGTATGGTTTGAGTACACTAAAGATGGTGATTAAACGCAAAGAGGTTGCGACAACAAAAGTTTCCTAAACTAGAACAACTGCGCAATCTAGAAGCAAATAATGTTGACCAGTATGAATATAAAATAGTTCGAAAACCTGACCTCAAATGGCACTTAGAACCATATTTAGAATGGGAAATAAAATTTGAATTCGTAAGCCCATTTACATTTTTTAGCCGTCAAAAAGTTTCAGAAAAGCATTCAACTCTGGCCCTTTACATGTAAGTCTTATGCCAGATGACAATAGTCGAAAAGAAATTGAAATAACACCGTATGGGAAAAAACAGTACATCCTCCACAGAAGAGAAACGGTTTTAAAAGATGCTTCTACAAAATTACAATTCATTCCGCAAATTAAATTAGGAGACACGTTCACAATGATATTTGAAATTTCTGTCTTAAAAGATGTGAAGAGGAATGGGCTGTGGCGTTAGTGACGTCCTTCTAAAAGGAATTCTAATTAGCTGCAAAACTTAGACGTTGAAAAACTTAAAGTTACTGTCGTCATTCTTCACAATGGCGAGGATATTAAGGTCATAACAACAAGCAACAAAATCAATATTAGTCTAAATAGAAACAATCTTACAGAACTAAATTGGATTAATCTTACACATTTAGACCTTATAGGATTTTATTATACTGAACAAGTTTTAACAGAGAGCATGATAAAAACAATAACTGGATTAGATTAAATTCTATTATAAAACTATGGAGCAGTTAAACTTTATGACAAAAACCCCTCATTGTTCATTAATTTGTGGACAAACTGGTTGTGGAAAACAATATTTATCCTCGACCTGTTACAAACAGTTTATCGTTATAATTTTGATCATATTGTGATTTTCTGCCCAACACTTAAGTGGAACAAAGCATATCATGATAGAAGGTTTATATGGGCTGATGATAACATATTTTAGTTAATCCTAGCAATAAACTGAGTGAGTGTCTAGAACGCTTTTTTATATTGTTTGAAGGAACGCAGACACTATTTATTATAGATGACTGTTCAGCAGAAAGAGACATAGTTAAAAAGAGAAACACTTTGTCGAAACTAGCTTTCAGTGGAAGACCATGCTGGGATAAGTGTGGTGGATTTTATGCCAAAAATATAACTCAGTTTTAAAAGACTTTAGAGAACAGGTTAAAGACTGTAGTTTTATTTCACATGAAAGACAGAGATGCATTTGATGATGTTTGCGTGAAAATGATGTTATTGAAAATGATCAGGAAAAACATAGGATTAAGCAAAAACTAAAATCTGAAAAGTTTAGTAAATTAGTATTGAAAACGGATAATCCTACACAGTATGTTTGTTTGTAGATAATCGTTATTTTTTGGTTATTGAAAAAGAATGTGTGATGGATTATCATTTTTAATTCATTGTTAAAGCCTTACTTGTCAGAGAACAGAAAAATGTTCATTCTAAGGTCACCCGCCTGAAACTAGTTTTAACTAGTTTTAGGCGGTGAGTTAGAATGAACATTTTTCTGTTCTCTTACCTTTCTCTCGGACTTGCTGTCTATCGGCCTCTCACCTGTCTTTTTACCTGTTGCACGTGCTTCATTTCTGTTAGTTTGAGGTATGCTCACTCTGTGACGTAGCGTGGCATGTTGGCCGCCATCGCTCAGGCAGGTTTTCTCTTCACTCGAGCGGAAGATGTCCCTGGGAGCGCCTGCTCCGGTCCTGGTTCTTCACCTTATCGTCGTAGTACAGTCGTACCTTCATTTCCTACAGTCGGCCTGTAGGAGAGGGACATCACTTCATCTTTTTTCCGCATCTGCGCTGCTGTCCTCTCGACTGGACAGAGGGCAGAGAGAGTCGTTTGACCCGCCTCTTCTGGGTCACCCACGGGTAGCTGGTAAGCATCAGTTTCGTGGTTCGTTTGTTTTTGTTTTTTTTTGTTGTTAGCCGGCTTATTCTTCTCTGTTGCGCAATTTTCTTTTGTTTTCAAAATTGTAAAAGAAATATTGTTTGAGACCTTTTCTCTGGTTAATTCAATCTTTAACCTGGCCATTCTAAATTATATCCAAAATTCTTTCTCCTGTTTATGCATCTGGTGATGCGGTAGTCGGTGGGGATGGGAGAGAACCTGGTGATTCAGGGTTGGTACTTGCTTGGTCTCGCTCGTCCGCCCCTGTCACATTCGCCGGACTCTTATTCTTCGGCCACCGTCTGTTTGTGTGTGCAAGGAGAACGAGTTTTATGTTCGCGAGCGTGCGTACGCATGATTTGTCGTTTGGATGCGTGGTTGGAGATTTGTGTTATTTTGAAATGTGGCTATAAAATGTGATAATTATGCCATTGAATTATTATTTGCAAATGTGGTGGCAGTTATAAAGCGATGGTTGCTGAGTTAGTTCAGTTCCTAAGAAAGGAAAATGTTAAACGTGAGTGAGAGAAGGATGAAGATAATTCATATTTGTTTTTATAGCCTGTTAATTTAATGCAGTCTCTTGCCTGCTTCGTGTGAGAAGACTTTAACGAACATTACTGATTTGTTGGTTTGCTGTGTTATGCTCAGTCTGTGTTGAGCTGGTGTTGGTTGGTGTATTTAGTAGACTCTCCCCTCGCCCATCATGCGAGTGGCTGTTAGGATTTAACAGCATGGGTCAGACTTACTGACTGCGGGGGTCCAGTACCCTCCTTCCCTCCTCTCTTCTTTCCTCCCAGTTACCTTTTCCCTCCTCCCGGGGGCTTCACCCGGAGCACGCACTGGTTGGTGCCACGCACTGGTTGGACCGCGCACTGGTTGGTGCCGCGCACTGGTCGGGGCCACGCACTGGTTGGGGCCACGCACTGGTTGGGACCCGCGCACTGGTTGGTGCCACGCACGGGTTTGGGAACTGCGCACTGGTTGGGTCACGCACTGGTTGGGACCACGCACTGGTTGAAGCCACGTACTGGTGGAAAAGCCCGTGGACTTGACTGGCCGGTCCTGATCCCCGTCCAGGACCTCCAGCAACAACGCCACTTCCCCCCCCCCGGGACGCGCTCTCCGCCGTCTGTTTTGTGTGGTCAAGGGTGTCGGCCTTGAACGACTCTCTTCAAGAACCGACCCGGTTTGGGGCACCTGGTGCGACAGGGTGCTCCCAGTAGACTCTGGAGAAGCAGGGGTGTGGGGGAACTACTTGACGTGGAAAGGGATGGTGCTGGAAATGTTTATTTATAATTGTGTATATGTCATATGTGTTGAAATGCTTGATTGTGATTGTGCATGTCGTGTATTGAAATGCTATGATTGTGATTGTGCATGTTGTGTGTGTTGGAATGCTTGATTGTGATTGTGCATGGTGTGTGTGTTGAAATATTTATTTGTGATTGCGTGTGTTGATGTGAATAAATGGGGTGTTGTATCGTAATCTTTCTTGTGTGGGCTCTTGCGAGGCGTGTGAGGTCAGTCACTCCCTTCACTCCCATCTAAACTGATCCTGTCAGGGCAGACCTCCAGGGGTCGGTCGTGACAACGGCGTATTCTGATTCGATTTGATTTTTGATTCTAAAATTTAGAAATATCTTAGGGGAAAAATATAAAAAACCGCATTGCAACTGAATTTTCAGGAAATTAATTTTTAAAAAATTCTGTGAAGAGAAATCTCGGGGCCAGACTCTTTCCTGATACTTCACAGGTTGAGATGTATGAAAATGGGAGTGCTGGGACAGAAATCAGAAATCAAAATGTCCCCGGAAATATGCTCACTCCTCATCCCCCATCTCACACACACATACATTATACACACAGGCACGCACAACACACACACACACACACACACACACACACACACACACACACACACACACACACACACACACACACACACACACACACACACACTTTATCAACCAATCCATTCAATTCAATCATGATGATAATAGCCAAGCCGACCGTAAAGGACAGTAACTGTTTATCTCTCTCAGAAAGTCAAAAGTCACAACCAGTAGGACATCTCTGGATAAGATTTTCATGGAGTCTGTAGTAAGTAAAGTGTTTATGTCTGGCATCATGTAAGTCTCAATCCTCCTTGAGAATATGTATTGTGAGAGGTACATCACACGGAATGCACCATTATCCTTCCTCACGTTTCAAAAGATACGAGTGGGTATAATAGGAGTGACCTATACGCAATCGGCTCAGTAGGGATTATGGACAGAGGGAATGGGAAGGGATGGAAAAATCTATAAACGTTGCGGAATTTTATATGTAAACTGGGAAACTTGTCACTGCATTCGTACGACAGGTATAATCATAAATAAGTGAATCAGATCCCACAAACATGAAAGACTGTGGTGATAACGGAAATCTTAAAGCAACGTAATAACAATAAGAGGTCATAATTCTTACTAAATAAAATGACTATCAATCTGATCCAGTCCAACAAATTCAGAACAAAGTCAATTGCTGGTTTATAAATTTACACAAAATAAAGAAACCTGCTTGTGATTACAACTAGTCACGGATTTACAACATAATGATCATTAGTTTATTCTTAAATGGAGAGATAGATAGACAGATAGACAGATTGAGAAAGAGAGGGGTAGATAGGTTAATAGGTAGATAGATAAACAGATAAATTCAAGAGCGGTGGGGGGGGGGGGGGGGGAGACGATTGGAGAGAGGAGAGAGAACAAGTGGCGCTGCACTTTGGCCATGCACTTTTTCCAGGGGAGAGCGACCGAATATTTACAAATAAATCAGTTGTGACGATAAAGCTAAACACTGAACTGCTGTACATGCATACATATGCCCATCACTTCTGTCCTCGCACATGCCCCCCCACACACACCACACACATGCCCCTTCCTCATCCAACATTGATCACATACTTCTGTACAAAGGTTCTGAGCATGACAATTCCATGAGCAATGATACTGATATTTCACAAGAACACTGTTCAGCGTTTGTTCGTAATTACAAACAAATAAACAGAATCAGTGCCACTACTCCGTAAAACAAATCAAACTTATGAAGTGGGTATACACGGCATTCAAACAGATGTCCAGTGTCTACACGAGGGATTATTGATTCTGCAATGGGAGTAGTATATTGCACGCCCGTTGCCCCACACAACGGTGCAAAATGGCGGCCGAGTGGGAAGAAAGAAGGAATCTGGGGTCAGAGGTCACGGTTTGTTTACGCGAAGTACCCGGATGAGGGTGCAAAATGGCGGCGCAAGATGGCGGCCATCAGGGGCCAGCACTCTCACGCGGATTTGTGTCGAAAGCGAAAGTATGATTAGAGTTATCTCCCCCTGATAAAAAAAACTCGGTCGATGACGTCATCCGGTCTATTCTTGGGAGGCTCTCTCTAATACTTCGCTGCGCGCCCGCGCGCGTTGCGGCGCGCGTGCCAAACCCTTCTCTCTCTCGTATCATACTCACGAGCGCCCGTTCGCTGCGCGCGAGCGCGCGGCTCTGGGGTGTACGTGCGTGCCTTCGCGCGCCACGCGCGTGTGTTAGTGTGTGTGTGACACAGAGAGAGAAGGCCGGGAGGGCTCGGCTTACATATATGACTTAAAAAGCATTTTTTCTGTTGTATTCTTTTCCTCTTTTTTAATGCGCGCGCGTGCGCGCGTACGCTGATGTGTACGAGACTGAAAAAATCAGAGAAGAGAGCAAGGAGTTGGAAGGCTCGGTTATATGTGCGTGCATGTGTGTGCACTTTGTGTGTGTCTGTCTGTTTGTGTGTGTGTCTGTGTGTGTGTGAGTGAGAGAGTGACAGGGAGAGAGAGAGAATATTCATGACTGTTTCTCTGAATGCATGTTGGCTCTTATATATATATATATACGTTTTGAAAAAAGAAAAAAGGGTGATCGTATTATAATACTCAGTTTCTCTCTCCTCTCTTTTAATATATAATTGCTTTTTTTTTCCTCGCCCATAAATGCGAGTGGCGTATAGGATTTTACAGCATGGTCAACTGTACTGACTGCGGGGTCCATACCCTCCTTTCCTCCTCTCTTCTTTCCTCCCAGTTACCTGTTTCCCTCCTCCCGGGGGCTTTCACCCGGAGCACGCACGTTTGGTGCCACCGCCACTGGTTGGACCGGCGCACTGGTTGGTGCCGCGCACATTGGTCGGGGCGCACGGCACTGGTTGGGGTCCACTCACCTGTGGGACCCGGGGGGTGCGCACATGGTTGGTGCCACGCACGTTTTTGGACTACTGCGCACTAGGTTGGGTCACGCACTGGTTTGACCACCACAGGTTTGAAAGCCACGTACGGTGGAAAAGCCCGGTGGACTTGACTGGCCGTCCTGATCCCCCGTCCAGGACCTCCAGCAACAACGCACTTCCCCTCCCCCCGGGACGCGCTCTCCGCCGTCGTTTGATGGGGTGTCAAGGTGTCGGCCTTTGAAACGAACTCCATTCAAGAACCGACCCGTATGGGGCACCCTGGTAGTGCGACAGGGTGCACCCAGTAAGACTCTGAGAAGCAGGGAGTGTGGGGGAACTACTTGACGTGGGAAAGGATGGTGTGGAAAATGTTTATTTTTATAATTTGTATATTCATATTTTGTTGAATGGCATGATGTGAATTGTGCATGTCGTGTATTTGAAATGCAATGATTTGATTGTGCCATGTTGTGTGTGTTGGAAGTCTTGATGATATGTGCAATGTGTGTGTGTTTGAAATATTAAATTTGTGATTGAGCGTGTGTTGAATTGAAAAATGGGTGTTGTCGTAAATCTATTCTTGTGTGGGCTCATTGCGATGCGTGTTGAGTGTCGTCACGTCCCTTCACTCCATCTAAACTGATCCTAAATGTCTCAGGGCAGACCCTCCAGGGTCGTCGTGACAACGGCTTATCTGGATTCGAATTTGATTTTGATTCTGAAAATATAGAAATATCTTAGGGGGAAAAATATAAAAAACCGCATGGCAACTGAACTTCAGGAATAATTTTTAAAAAATTCGGTGAAGAGAAATCTCGGCCAGACTCGTCCATATACATCACAGTTGAAGATGTATGAAAATGGAGTGGCTGGACAGAAATCAGATCAAAATGTCCCCGAAATATCTCACTCCTCATCACCCCCATCTCACACACACATACAATATTACACACAGAGCACGCACATCACAACTCACAGACACACACACACCACACACAACAGCCACACACACACACACAACCACCACACACACACACACACACACACACACACTTTTATCAACCAATCCAATTCAATACAATCAGATGATAATAGCCAACCGACCGTAAAAGGACATTAACTGTTTATCTCTCTCAGAAAGTCAAAATCACAACCAAGAAACTCTGGATAAGATTTTCATGGAGTCTGTAGTAAGTTAAAGTGTTTATTCTGGCATCAATGTAAGTCCAATCCTCTCTTGAGAATAAGTATTGTTGAGAGGTACATCACACGTTGAATGCACCATTATCGCTTCCTCACGTTTCAAAAGATTGACGGATTGGTGTATAATAGGGATTTACCTGATACGCAAATAGGCTCAGTAGGGATTATGAAAGGAAGGGGAAGAGGATGGAAAAATCTAGAAACGTTGCGATTTTTATAATGGTAAACTGGGAAACTTGTCACTGCATTCGACGACAGTTAATCATAAATAGTGAATCAGATCCCACAAACATGAAAGACTGTGGTGATAACGGCAATCTTAAGCAATCGAAATAACAAAAAAGGTCATAATTCTTACTAATAAAAATGACTATCAATCTGATCCAGTCCAACAAATTCAGAACAAAGTCAATTGCAGTTTATAAATTTACACAAAATAAAGACACCTGCTTGGATTACAACTAGTCACGGATTTACAACATAATGATCATTAATTAATTCTAAAAGTAGGAGATAGATATACATATAGCCAGATTGAGAACTATAGGGTAAATAGTTATAAAAGGTAGATAGATAAACAATAACTTCAAGAGCGGATGGGGGTGGGGTTGGGGGGGGAGACATTGGAGAGAGGAGGAGAGACAAGTGTCGCAGCACATTGTCCCATGCGAAAATTTCCAGGGAGATATCGACCGAATATTTAACCAATAAATCAGTTGAGCACTATAAAACTTAAACACAGACTGCAGTACAAGCATACATATGCCCACACTTTCTAGTCCTCGCACATGCCCCCACACACACACCCCCCATGCCCCTTCCTCATCCACCATAGACCACCTACTTCTGTACAAAGTTCAGAGCATGACAATTCATGACAATCGATACCTGATGGAAATACACAAGAACACTGTTCAGCGTTGTTCCGTAATTACAACTAAATTAAACAGAATCAGTGCCACTACTCCGAATAACAAATCAAACTTAGAAGTGGTAAACACGCATTCAAACAAGATGTCGCAGTGACTACCGAGGATTATTGATTCTGCTGCAATGGAGTAGTATAATTGCACTCCTCCGTCGCCTCCCACACAACGGTGCAAAATGGCGGCCTATTGTGAAGAAAGAAGGAATCAGGGTCAAGGTCACGGTTTTGTTTACGCGAAGTACCCCGGATTTAGGGTTCTAAATGTCGGCGTCAAGATGGCTCCCATCAGGCCATCACTCTCACATGCGGAGTTAGAGTCGAAACGCGAAAGTATATTTAGAGTTTATCATCCCCCTGGATAAAAAAAACTCGGTCGATGACGTCACCGGCCATTCTTGGAGGCCTTCTCTAATACACTTTTCGCAGCGCGCTCCGGCGCTAGCGTGCGGTGCTGACGCTTGTTGGGCCAAAAACCCCTTCACGCACCTCGTATCAAACTCACGAGCGCCCATCGGCTGCGCGCGATGCGCGCGCTGAGCTGTGTGTACTGCGTGCCCTTCCGCGCTGCCCACGCGCCAGTGTGTATTTGTTTGTTTGTAGACACAGAGAGAGAAGGGGCCGGGAGGGCTCGCTTACAGTATATGACTTAAAAAGCATTTTATGTTCTGTTGTATTCTTTTCCTCTTTTTTAATGCTCGCGCTTGCGCGCGTACGCTGAATGTGTACGAGACTGAAAAATCAAGAAAAGAGCAAGGATTTGGAAGGCTCTGATTATATGGTGCGTCATGTGTGATGCACTTTGTGTTGGTGTCTGTCTGTTTTGTGTGTGTGTCTGTGGTTGTGAGTGAGAGAGAGACAGGAGAATAGAAGAATATACATGACAGTAATTCTCTGAATGCATGTTGCTCTTATATATATAAAAATACGTTTTGAAAAAAGAAAAAAGGGTGATCGAATAATAATACTCAGTTTCTCTCTCGTTTCCTCTTTAAAAATAAAGGTTGGCTTTTTTTTTTTCCGACGAGCGCGCGCGGCGTAGGGCTTAAGCGCGTCTGTGTGATGTGCACATGTCCCAGAGTCCATTTTGAATTAAGTAATGTACGTCTAACCCCGTTTTTTATTTTATGGCAGTCGCGCGGCGCTTTGTTTGTGTGCCTAACTGTTTGTGAACCCACTTCGGTGGCGTACCACCTCCCCCATGCCCCTTAGTTTCCCTCCTCGTATCATTACTCTTTGGCTCAGCTTGTGCTGTGTGTTGTCTGCGCGCTGCGGTATTATTTCATTGACTTTGTTTCCTAAGGCGTGTTTGTAATGAGTCCCGTGTTTGCGAGTGAAAGAAGAGGTAAACTGGGCCTTCAAATCTGATAAGGGTGAGTGCGAAAGGGCGAGATGTGTCGTGTGTGCGTGGTGAGCTTGCTTCGTTGAGGTGCGTGGTGTGTGTGTGCGCGATGCGTGCGTGTGTTGTGTGTGTGTGTGTGTGTGTTTATTAGGAAAGTAGCCAGTGCGGAGTATGTGGTGGGTGTGCAGTAGACCCAGTATCCTTAGATGTCTAAGGAGATAACTTTATTTATTTATCTTATGCCGCCATACTGTACCACGCACTCGCTCACGGTTCACCACGCGTTCACCCCGCTTGCGTACACACTCACATACGTACGGGCTGGCATACACGGCCTCGCGCTGCATTCGATAAAAAACACGAATTCAAGTAGGTAAGAAAAAAACTGTTATATGCGCTACGATTACACAACCGAAGCAACGGGTTTACACCCAGCCCCTAAAAACAAACACAACAACAAAAAAATCAACAACCCTTTCAAAAGAAAAATGCAATCTGTTACATACTTTAGACATACATCTCATTTTTGCAACGTAGAAAAATAAATTTTGATTACATTAAATATCTCACGACACAAAGTGCCACGACGTGCTTCAGACATTCGGCTCTTTACTGAACAGATAAACAACGCATTACGTTTTTTTTTTTTTGTTTTTTTTTAAAGGGGAGTTTCTTGTTTCGGTTTTTTAATCAGGATGGGTCGGGTGCTGACCAGTCGGAACAGACGACTCGCTTCGGGTAAGAAGTACGACAATGACCCGCGCGTTGGAGTTACGTGGCACCCGCCCCCGTCCGTACGGGAATTCCCATTTACGGTCCCGTAACCCGCAACTCGCGGGTCTAAGCACGTCCAAGTATTTTTGTTTTGGTCAAGTCGTTTTGTCTATGATTGATCCCTTTGTTCGTACTGTACGATATGTTTTTTTTCCGGACCGAAACAAAAGTAGGGCGTTTTTGAACACAAGCCCCGATTCGTCCCCTTAGTAACTCCTCTTTGAACCGCCCCGGCTCCCGTTTGTCCCCCTCTGTTTTCAAACAGACAACAAGGTCTATTCCCCTTTTCCTCATCCCACCGCCTTAAAGCATCGGCGGAGACTCGCCCTTGTGCTCTTTCGTCGATCGCCAGAGCCGGGAACCACAGGTCGTACACCAGGTCAAATTCGACCTCAGCTCGGGTTTGACCACGTACCCCAAGTCCCGTGCCCGTCAAGGCCAAGTACAAGGAATCCGTGTCCATGTTTTTCGTTATTCACAGCTGTACATCGGCCTGGCCACAACCGATCCGATCAGGTCGTAATGAACTCCAAGGCATGCGCAGTTTGGCGTACTGGTAGAATCGAAAAATCTTATCTGCAATGGCAAGTTCCAACGCAAGTGGCTCTTCGACGTCTCTACCTCCTGCAGAACTTCGGCTAAAGGGGTTAGTTGTCGAAGAGGGCTCGTTGATCATACGAGCGGCCCTCGTCGGGACTCACGAAACCACTTCCTCTATGCAAGGCAAAGCAACGTTGGTCACTCGTCTTAGCCGTAGCCTATTGCCTCATGATTTGAACAACTCGCCAGGTTCTGCTTGTCCGGGTGAACGTCCCCTCAGCCTCCTTTGCTCCTAGACGCCTCTCCCCTAACGCCTGCAAACAAGCCACTGGTCGGTACTCTTTCCTCACCACCCACCTTTTGCACTCTGTGACTGCGCAGGCCGATTGGACAAGTTCCGAACCTCGGCCACAGAGGGGTAAACAGCATTATGGTCCGTTTACCGAAGTAGCTACCCACTAACACTCGCCTGGGCTGGGACAGAAAGCCCCGTTCTCGATCGCGGAGGTAAGACGCATGAACTCGCCGATGTCCTCTCTGGTCACGGACCACTTTTTTGAAGACGGGCTGGAAGCTCGAAAAATGCTCCCTCAGTCTCCGAAGTCACCTCGATATCGCATGGACGATTCCGAACATAGAACCTTTTTTTTACGGCCTCGACGACCAGGTAGACGGTCACATCCTCGCCACTGTCACGGAACGGCTCTGAGTTAGGGGCATTTACGTCTAAGATGCGACGCATGTCGCGAATCGGTGCCCTCTTTCGTGCCGCCCACTCGCACTCCACTTCCCACATCTCCACCACGCCCACTCCCACCTCCTCCCCCTCGAGGTACCTGGTGGCTCCCGGAACGCGCCCTCAACTCAGGCCATAGACTTGCCGCTGTAATGGGTGGCCGCGTAGGCCTCGTTCGCTCGAGAACATGACGCGTGGCCCGTGGAGGACGCACCCGTTGTACTGAAATCAAGTCCTATCCTCTGGGTCCCACCCGTCCCACCCGACACTCCGCTCGCCCAAGCACCTTTCTTTTCCATTGAATTTGGCCTGATCGTATCTAAAACCCCTTTATGAGCCACCCATTCTAGCCATTCCCGAGCCTGTTTTCCGAATTTGTCTCATTTTCTGGCCCTGAAAGCGGTTGACTTACGGACGACCTGACGAACCCGCCCGTGGGCTTGTTCCCTCATCAACGCCCACAATACAGGCGTTACAATCGAAGCCCAGGTAAACGGAAGCGAGTTTGCCGCCCCGTAACCCGGCGTACTCCCTTTTCGAGGTACCTGTGGAAAATCAAACGAACGGGTCTCCCCCTACTATCTGCGCTGCACTCCTCGAGCAAGTTCCGGTCGTGCGAGGGTCCCAAGTCTTAGAAAAGTGGCGGTCGGGGGAAACGAGGAGAAGGTCTGAAACAGGTATTTGAAGGTTTAGCCTCGGTATGCCCCACACCCTCCTTGAGCATGTCTTATACCCAAGACCCCTGAAAAACACTAACCTGTTTTTCCTAGTGCCATCCAGGAAGTGACTACTCCCAGTTTTTATAACCAACGAGAAAGTCTCTGAACACGCGTCATCCCCTTTTTCGCTAAATGCCACACGGAGAGGCAGAGAAAACTCGTAATCCCTTCGACATAGTGGTGTGCCCTTTAAGGCGCTCATCGAACGCCTCGCGCGTGGAGCCGGCTAGAGTTCGAGGTCGTCAGCGGTTTTGACGTACTAATAAGGAAGAACCCCTTGCTCTGACCTCACTCCGAACGCCATCAGTACTTATCGTAAAGAATACCTCGGGCGCGTAGTAATACTGGGATATCCAAAAATGAGTTAGTGGCCACCACGTAACAGATTACCTCCTTGCTTGATCACGTAACGGCAGCTCTCCCTTTCTCCCTCCCTCATCCTCCCGCCCTCAAACACCAGTTTGCTAAACAGTAAGGAGTTAGATCAGGTTTAGGTCGTAAGACGGACTATTGAACCCGATCACGCAGTACTTTTCAAGTAATTCGTCTAAAAGACGTGTCATTCGTTCGGGGTCAAATCCACTGGGTGGTCGTGTATCGAATCTGATCGTAACCCCGCTGAATTTCCCCTCTTTCACAGATCGTAGCTTATCCGACGCGGCTTCGAAGGTGCGCCACATGCGGTCTACCATGTCCCTGGGGTCGCCCTCCTAAACACGAAGCCACCGGGCCTCCTCAAACCCCGGCACTACGCGCATACGCTTCATGGACAAAGGGACGTGCTCGTTCAGTGTACTTTGTATACTTTTCGTTTGTTTCTTATCCCGCCCTTTTAGTTCTGTACCTGAAACTCTTCGAAATCGTACGTCGCCCTGTACGGGTACACGTAGCGAAGGGGTTCGAAACCCGTTAGTCCGCCAAATTCTCCCAAGGGTCATAGGCCGCTGTACACGCCCCCCGAAAACACCTTCCGCACCTTACCCCCGCAATACCTTTCGTTGTTGCGATAAGTCTTTCAGCTTTTTCCACTGCTTTCCCGCATGAGGGTCATCCGAAAGAGTTAGTGGCTTTGTTTAGTTCGTAGACTGTAGCAAAAATGGATTTTTTGTACAAGAGTACCCTCATGCGGACGAGTCCGACCCTGGGCTTCTACGCAAGTACGAAACAGCCCTCCACCTCGTCGTTCCAAGAGAACACGTCATACGGCCATGACGAAGAGGGCGACACCAACCAATGCAGATCGGCTAGATCAACGTCCCCCGAATTGCCCCGGTGGGTTCCCCTCGGGGGTCCCCAAACGCCTATCAACTCCTTCACCGATATGTAAAGCCCTTTTACGGTGAGCCACCCTGTGCAAGGCCATGCACGAAAAAAACAAAAGGTTATCTTCGTAAGGAAAGAATGAATTAATTCCCTACCAGGGGTACAACCGCCCCTGTTTGACAAAAGAGGCGAGGGGGGTGGAAGGGGTGATCGCAACATCCGATCGAGAAATCCTGAGCTATTCAGGTAAAAGCAGGTCCGAAGTCAAGCAACGCACCGACCAGCGTGATTCCGGCCGCTGTTGCCTCGCGTACGTCAATACAGATCCCGATTTTTGGAGCTCGGAAAAAAAATTCACCGAAAATCCCTTCGTTTTGAACGAACGGGGGCGTCTACAGCCAGCGTTTATTTGACTTGCGTTAAAGAACCTAAAGCCCCCTTCTCTCTGTGTGGCAGCACGAAAAGTGCGAAAAATTGATTTTAAATTTTCTCTATTTGACTCGAACGCGTCCCGCAATCCTCTTCCCAATCCGGGGCACCGTCCCGTCACTCGACAACGCACGTTCGTACATGGACTGAATGGGCCCTGTGGTAAGAATGGGTTCGAATCGCCCCCCCATGTCCACTATAGACGGGGCCTGCCAAATTCCGGGGGGGACACGTCTATCGTCCCCCCCCCCCATCACCCCTTCCTGTCACCCTCCGCAACATCTCTTTTTCTTCCTTTTCCTCTCATATGAGCGTTTTTATATAGGAGGGGGTTTGGGCTGTGAGGCCGTTTTTCTTTTTTACCGCCGACAGCCGTTTTTTAGGTGCCTTTTAAAGCCCATTCCGGGAAAACCATGTTGCCGCACTCGCGCAGTAAGAAACGTACTAAAACAACCCCCTACGGTATGCTGTTTCGCAGATGCTCACTCTAACCCATTCCCGTTCCTCGAACACTCCGCTTTACAATTGGGTCAAGTATAGTCGGAAGGACCCGCCGTGGTCTGATACATGACATAGACAAAAAAAAAAACCCAAACAAACAAAAAAAAAACAAAAAACCAGCCTGGTTACTAAAAAAAAAAACGTTTACAACACACACAGGATAAAGGATATCTTGATACAGCGCCCTCCGAGCATCGTTAAATCATTTTTTTTCCACAGCACACTTCATTCCAAAAAAAAAAACAAAAAAACAACCATCCCAAATAGATCAAACACCGCGCATGCACGATACATTTTTTCTTTTTTCCTGTCAACCCAAACGAGCGCGTTTATAGCGCATACTACAAATTAATGTTTTAACCAGCCAAACTTTGACCGGTTTTACTATAAAACCCAAAACAGCATGCATGCAAAACCGCGTCCACTATCCCGCTTACACAACATCAATCAAAAAAAACTGTAATCTAAAACACAATTGACCAAAAACGGCTCGCGCATGCACACGCATACACGATCGTTTCGGTCCCACCATTCCGATCCGAAACATACGGCGCAAAAACTCATTAATTTCACCGTAAAAACGATTTATAATCAAGCGTAAGAAAAAACGCACTCAAACGCATCATCAAACACTAGTACGGCTGCACACACCAAATAGTTCACGTGGTAGAATCTAATTAATTCAATGCCTTTATTGAAACTAACAAACGAAAAGAGTCACAAACCTCGTCGTTTGAAAAAAAGAAAAAGGGACGTACACACACACCAAAAAAAAAAAAGCGTATACACCGCACACGCACAGCAATTAAAAAAAAAAAAAAACTAGAGTCACACAAAATTTCTATGTACACAACGATCGTGTCCCGCTCGCGCTTTTCTTGTTTCTTTTTTACTTTTGTGTGTATGTGTTTCCCTCTCGTCCCCACCCACCCCCCCCCCCCCCCCCCCCCCCTCACTGAAGAAATTCGGTTCTCCTTTCGTATCAGGTCGATCAGCAGCCGTCGGAGTCCGTCTCCACTCATGAACAACGTTAGGAAAACGGCCATCCAGTTTTTAGACTGAAACTTTAAACAGTAAGCGTCCCACAAGTTCTGCACAATAGTCGTCTCCAGCGGAGAGTACAGGACCCATCGTAGTTGATGCAGTCAGGTCGCCGTCTTTTTCCGCGAAGCGTCGAAACCCCCTCGTAGCGACGACGTTCGTCGGCGCCCTAAATGCTTCGTTTGATCGGTTGCCACCGTTGAAAGACAGTAAATTGGTGGACAGCACGAAGCAAGAGTTGTTGCAAGCCTTTAAGATCGAGCCACCAGAGTCCAACGCGAGCCGTCACAGTCACAGAATGGCTTTTTTCACTCCCTCATTAAACTCATATCGCCCGTCTAACAAACCACACACGCACGACCGTTTTTCCGCCTAAGTCGCGAAAAATTATCATCTTTTCTTCGTTCCTCATATGGTGGCCTCACGCATGGGAACAGTCTTCTCCACAGAAAATCCGTTAATAAGCGGAACTGCGACAAAGGAGATCCTGTCGATTAAAATGCGACTCTCTTTGCCTGTAGTCGCCCTAAGATGAGGTATTAGGCCAAAAATCCAAAATAAACGCGACGTTCGAGCAATCCTAGGCGCCTCAGGAACGTCTTTTAAAAAAAAAAAAAAACTTTTGTCACCGTGCCAGATCCGTTTCTCTAACAGTAAGCTTAGTCAACTATCGGCCTTTGCTTTTTTTCCAGCGTTTATAAACGCAGTTTTGCCACAAGCCGCTTGACCCTACCTCGACGATCCGCTTCTAAAAACTGAGCAATTCCCCATTTCTTGTTCTTTCTAATCCTCAAGGTCGATCCAAACTATTAAAAAAAAAAAGAAGAAGACTGAAACACACAGCGGGATTTGTTTGTTTTTTTTTTGGTGAGTTCTAACGACGGGGCTCACGCTAGTCCACTCGATCGTTTGTATTTTTTCCCCAACTCACCCTCCTCCTTTTTTTCTCGCGGTTCCCCTATTTCTTCGGTTTTTGTCTCGCGTAAATGAGCGAGAAAGAAATCGCTCATCTCCCGCAGAGGTCCTCCCATACGTCGTGGTATGAGGCTATTCCCTTTTTGTGGGCACAAAGTCGAGTCTCTCTCTCCTCCGTTCGTCGTACGAGGGACGAAGAAAAGAAAATAAATGGAGCACGTAGCGTCTGATGTGAGCAGTTTCACACGCCTTTCCACACGTTAACCGCCGCAAAAGTAATTCCTAAATCCCAGTCAATAAGAGTTTTTGCCCCTTCGAATATCCTTGTTCTATCTATTCATCTTGGCCGCGTTGAAGCTAAAAAAAAACATTCAAAGGCCCAAAACAGCAGTTTTGACATTCGCAAGGACGAAAAGGGAGTAAGTATAATCAACCCCAACAACGCAGTCTGGTTACCAAGTAGTGAGTTGGTGAAGGAATGAGGAGAGATGTGGAGGGAGAAGCGTGCCAAGTAAGCGAGACAGCATTATTCCGTATCCCGCGGCGTGGGGACTATAATATTACCCATTCCTCTGGCACCTGTCCCCCGGTCACGCGCCGTCATCAGGTCCGACAGCCTTCAGCGCCCTAAACAGACTCAGCGGGGTTGGTCGAGTTGGATACGACCCTCTTTCGCCATTAAGTCTTCCATATAGCGCTACCACAGCCAGCAACGCTTTAAGCTTTCCTCTTCCAGCCTTACCACGGTCCGGATCTGACGGTTTCCGACCCCCGCTTCACGTCTGTCCCTCGGCGCTGTGAATACATGTCATGCGCACTCTGAAGCCCCCCGCTCCACGATCCCCGTTTTGGGCTTCTCCCCACTCCGCGAACAGTTTCCTCCCCCTAGCGCGTAGTAGGTCCATAAGACGTTGAAGAGTGCATTTTTACTAACTGTACGCACCCGCTGTCGTTTTCGCCGTGGCGCAGGGGATCGAAAGGGCTAGTAAAGCCCGAATGGACAACCCCGTGCTCCTGTGCACCACGAAATACACGACGGTAAGACCGCACGTAGACTGCGACGCTCTGTAACGTTCTGTAGTTATACTTCATGGGACGGGAAGAGTTGCGTCTTTTAAACTCCTCTGATAGTTTTTTTCGTGTAGCGATGGGAGTCCGAAGCTATCACATTAATCCCCCCGTCCAATCCGTCTAAGTCAACGCCCACCCAATGCTCCCCCGTTCCCTCTGCTCGAGTCCGTGATGATGACTAGGGCGCTCGAGAGGTCCGGAGACTCTAAATGGCAGCGAAATCCTTGGGGAAACACCCCCCGGAACACCCTTCGGGCCCCCGGTGGCGCGTCAGCAGCTTCGCGGGGATTTGAACTTCGTTCATAAAATACCGCGAAGTCCGTCAGCACCTGACGGCTTTTGTCATCTCAATCAACCCCGTCCTGCTCCCCGAGACATCACTACCACGGCTGTGGCATAGCTTGACTAAACTACAAATTCAGGCGCATCGAGGAGCTTCTGATCAGCTCGAAACTGATCCCGTCCAGTAAGCTGGGTGTTGAGGATCTGATAGCAGTACAGGGGCGTAACCGCTACCTAATCACTCATGGAAAACCCCGCGCCGTTAATCTAGTGGTATGAGGCCGGCCCCTTCAAGCGGTGGTCATGTATGCTCCCTGGCTACCCGCTGTCCCTGAAAATCGGGTCAGTGCTTGGCCTGGACGTGCTTCCTGTCCACAGTGACCCCCGCCTCCACAAAATTCAGGTGGTAGTGCTGAAAGTTGAAATGGTTTTTTGTAGTAGGCGGCCGTTTACGGCCGCGCAGTCCACCATGGCTAACACTTATCCGGAGTGATGGTTCCTGGCTTAGGAACAGTTGTCCTGGATGGGTCTCTACGTATGCCCGTGGGGATTGCGTGGGGGGGGGGGGGGGGGGGGGGGGTGGGGGTGGGGGGGGGGGGATGTTCTTGATCACCACCCCTTAACGGGAAACTTGGCCTGTCCTTTTCTTCCAGCGCTTTAGCGTGTGCCACGTGATTGAGCCGATTACGCCTTGGCCCTTCCTGTTTCAGACTAACAAGCAACATAGAAATGACTGCGCGGGCATCCGTGGTTATTTGCCGTCCTCCATGAGGGCAATTCGTTTTTGGAAGGGGACCAGACGGAATCTTGACGTCCACCCCGTCAGCAAGTAGCGTTCCTGGCCATCAGATCCCCGGCGCAGCCTGCCCAGACAGTCCATGATCCGGCTCTGAGCGGCTAGGCACTCCTAGTTTTTTCAACCCTTTATTGTTATCCCCATCCCCGGCCGTAACGTCCACACCCTGGGCGAGTCCTGGCGCGTACAGAGCGCCTTTTCCATTAGCCGCTGCTTCTTCTCCTGGCCCCTTTGTTAGTAAGCAGATCTCCATGTAGGCTCTGAAGGGTATGGTTTTTTTTCGAATTTGGTCACCAGCGCGCCGTTCCAGCGAACAAATCTACCTGCGAAAAAAGCTGTGCAGGAAATTGTTAACCGGACCTGACGTTCCTGGGGTTGGGGGCGCGAGGTCGTGCCATCTCCCTTGGTACTTTGACTTGCAGGTGTAAAAAGGTGTTGGACAAATCCGTCAAATCGAGGAGCCACCTGTGATTACGAAATTCGATGTCTGCCCCCTGAGACAGGGTGGCTAGGGTACACTTCAACGTACAGCCCCCAGTTCCACGGAGGTTTGGAGGGGGTAGGGAAAACCTACCACGCCCGAATATGCAACGCGTCACTCCCGCTGACAATCTCTGTGTAAAACGGCCATTAATAACCGAAAAAGACCCGTGTTGAGCCCGCGTCCCTTCGTTGTCTTCTTTTTCTTCTTCTGATACCCACCCCCCCTTTCTTCTTCTTCTTCGGGTGGCGGCGCTGCTGCCGCTGGCGATGAGCAGCTCGTCTCAAACGGCTCTCAGAAATAACTGCCCTCCCTCTCCTCATCGCGAGCCGTTTTTAAAGGACCCGCCCCAGTGTCTGGCCGCGAAGCGCGTCTTGGGCTAGCTCTAATCCCGACCTGGCCCCTTTTTTCAGCAAAGCCTGGGCCCCCCTATTTTTCAGCAAAGGCAATCACCATATGCGCCCAGCCACCAGCACTTGCCCAGATACCCCGGCCTCTGTACGTGGGGGGCGCCCCGCGAACACACTGGGAGGCCGGGAACCGCCTGAAGGCAATAATAATCCTCGTACGCGCATCGCGTCCATATTATTTTTTTTTTACATAAAGGGGGTCCGGCGAGGGCGCAGTGAGCGAAGCCTCTGGTGTGTCCACTGGAAAATGACAGAGTCCTTCCCGTGTCCGCGCTTAAGAACCATCGCTCTACTTATGTAAACTGGTAAAGCGACTCAGAGCACTTTATTGTGGGTTTGACGTATAACTGGTGATAGGTTACGGCTTCCACTATCGCCTGCGTAGGATGAATGAGTGGTAGGTCGCCGTAGTAGAGGGGCCATCACCCCTACTCACCCACTTGTTCTGGGGCTGGCAGGTTCGCATAGACGCATATGCTTTTAAAAACTCTTGATTCACAGTCCATGCATGCGGGTGGCAACAGCGCGGTGGTTCTTCCCCTGGTAACAAAAGTAAATTCTTTCGTCCCTATGATTCCTTTTTAAACCTCGGGCCCAATTCTAAAAAAGTACCCATTGACCTCCAAGCACGATCGCCGGCCTTTTTCGAGTAGGCGTTGTAACACGAATAACCTCAAGGGTGGGTTTTCTCTTTTCTCTTTATGTTGTGGATGATACTAAAGGTGTTCTTTTTTCTCTTCCACGGCGCGTCAATTCGCGATAAGAGTGTTCCGTTGGGGTGTAGAGGCCCTCGCATACGGCAAATGGTTAATTACCTGTAGTGGTCCGATACTATCCGGTCCGAAACGGGAACTCCGCTTTGGTTGAAGTGAAGATTCGCCTCCAGATGGGATTTCAGAATCGGGGTGTTGTATTTCATCCATAACGAGTCGCCCGTCACGGTTCAAGTACTTGTTTGCTAGAACTGTATTTCCGCCAGTCCCACTTCCCAGTCGGCCGTTCAAATCGATTCTGTAAGGCAGATGTGACGAAATGATCCGGCGTGGTTATCCTAAAAAAAATAGCCAGAACTATTGCTAGGCAACGATCAAAAAAAAGTGCCATTTTCCATTCCTCCTGTTGTGATCATGCTGGGAGGGAAGGCAGATAGCCCATAACACTAGCCAGGATCCCGGTCCACAATGTGAGTAGAGCCCTTGACCGCCTCGGGTCATGTTAACCAAGATGCGATCACCACGGCGTAAAATAAGTACGATTTGAGCGCAGAATACTCTATCGCCGCACGAATGGGCAACGTCCCAAACACGTCCAAAGACGAATATCTCCTTCCCGCCGCGCGACCGCCTCCTCTCTCCTCCTTCCTGCATTCATCTCTGTTTATCAACCTCGTCGATCCACGATTTAAAGGACGGGGGGATTACCCCACCTTTCAACCAGGTACTTGGTATCAGCCACGCCGGGATCTCAGGCTTTCGTCTTCAAGACGGCCTCTATTCTATAGTCTCCTCCGGCTCTCCCACACACTGACGCTCCCGTTCGTAAACAACGACCCTTTCCATCACCTCCTCGCGGCCAATTCTCGGATCCCTGTAGGTAAAGTATGGTTCTGTAGAAGCTCCCCTCCGTCACGGCGTAACCAGGTGGTTAGTTATAAGTTTTTATTCTTCCGTCTCAGGAGGGGAGGTAGCCCTTTTTAAAGTCTCGTCTGTCCTTGCTAAGACGCACTTTATCTCCTATTTTTTCAGTTTCCTTCTTTTCCCGCCCCTCTCCGAGCGAATGGGTAGTAAAGCGTACAGTTTGCTGCCAAACGCGTATCCTGCATGCGGCGTAAACGTCTACGGGCCAGCTCTGATGCAGCTGTGAAACGATAGATTGTAAGCGTCCACCAAATCGTCCATCACTCGGCGTAGGTCAGGGTGTTAAAATGAGTTAAAAACCGCCACCAGTTTATTCATCAAACGTCCAGTTAAAGCGTTTCCCACACAGAGGCTTGATATCTTCGTTCAGGACACGAAAACAAGAATGTCGATGTCCCTCATGTATTTTCTGAATTGCGTTTACGAACTCTTTACCCCTTATCCCTCAGGCTCGGGTTGTTTCCGTCCCTCCTCCTCTTTCAATTTTTTTCCAGCACACCGTCCTAAACGCCGTAACCAGCGTGACCCCCACCTTTGTCTTCAAAAGGTACTACCGGCTCGTTTGCTAAACACGTCCTATACACGCCAGCAGGTACACGTATGCCGTCGTAGTGTTATATTAATGGATCTGACGTCGATCAGTCCGCACTGCATTGAGCGTCGAAGGCCGCTGCACGATGGTCTTCCTGCGCGAAAGGCGTTTGACGACTGCGATTATGAAGAGTGTTAGCGGTCTTAAAAGCTTCAACCAATCGCCGGACCCCTTCCTTTCGCGTCCGATCCTTAATCTATTTTGAGGTCGCAAAACGCCCCCGAAGTCCGCTGGATGGGCGGGCGGTAAAATACAGCGTCCTCTAATTTCCTATTTTTCCCAGGGACGTCCCCCCCCACCGTTATTCTTTATCTCTTGTCTTTCTTTCCTGTTTGGTCTCGCTTCTCCTTTTTCTTCCACTCTTTCTGCGTTGCCTCCTTGCTTTCCGTTTAAAGAGCGAAGGGGATGCTGTCGCTAAGAGACAAGGTTGAGGCTGCCTCGTACCCTAAAATTCTCGACGGGCCGGGTTGCCTAACATTCTTTAGGCCCTGTTTCAATACGTCTACAAAGCGCCCGCGAAAATCAGCTCGCCAGCCCTTCCGGATCCGTCTGTCCTTTCCTGTTGGGTCTTCTTAGCACGTCGCTGACTAGGTCGGTGAGATTGGATTTTTCCGAGCACCCTCTCCGCTCCAGAGCACTTACCCCTTTATCGAACCAAGTCCAAGGTCTCGCCCCGTTTAAATCGGTTCAAGAGCAAGGAGGCTTTTTTTCTCATGGTTTTCGGACGCTCTCCAAATCACTTCGCCCTAACGACGACGTCATCTTCCTCCTTCCACTCATCCTCCCTCTTCCCCTACCCACTGATCACGCCGTGTGCTGCGGCGCGGAGAAACGCCGGCTGGGGGTTCTGGGTAGCGAGAGGCTTTATTATACTGATTAAAACGCGTAAAATTCGAAAATGCTGCTGTAATCAGTAGGTTATCATCGTCATCTACGTTAGTTCGTTTTTAGTATGCGCTTGAGACACGTTCGACATAGCCCCTGTCCTAACTTCCTCAGGTCTTTCCTTGGTGGCGTCCGGGACGGGCTCCGAAAAGAGTGTCCAAGAATGGCCCCTTGGGGTCTACCAAGGAACCACATCGTTTGCCATTCTACAAAAAAGACTGGAAATCAAGCCCAAAACGGCTCACAGAGCGGAAGAAAAGCCCCCCATTTTGAGCAAAATCACTTTTCGTCTTTTGCAGGGACGTTTTCGTTTTTGTCCAGCTTCCCTTAACGCCATTTGTGCGTTGCGCAGGTTCTTCTTCTGTGTGGCGTAGATGGGCACGTTGCCTTTTAACACTTCATTGAACATTCCACAAAAATCGCAGTAGTCCGGTTGGGCCGTATTTAGTATTGCCTTGTCGGCGGAGGCTTGGATACTGACAGCATTTGTCAGGTGGTGCTATATATTTTTATTATGTCCGCATGTTCCTTTTACTTGGGCACGTACACGATCTGACGCGTTCGATACGGAAATAACGTTGGTCCTCAGCCGATACAGGCCGGGTGCTCTGCTTCATGTCCACTAACAAATAGCCATGGGTGCGTTGAGCGTGCGTCTTTAAAGCATCTAGCCACGTACTTATACGGTTTCCGGGGTCGCATCTGCCTGGCCTATGACGGCGATTTGGTGGTGGCGTCTCTGGATTCTTGAACAGGACCAGTAGTGGCTATTCCTAATGAATCGTTCTGGGCTTTCCTGTGAAAGAGGTTCGCGTGATAAAGATCACCTCCCGTCCTGCTGTGACGGCCTCTGTTTGATTAAAGATCATGGTTAATCTGTCGTCTCGTTAGACCCAGAAGATCGTCGTATGACCAATAACCTTCCTTATCCCGGGCGGCCATTTATGGTCCTCCAATCGTGGAAGACCGTCGATCAGTTGGCGTTCCGTAGATCTCTCAAGGTGTCCTCCTGCCATTGTCCCCGTAACACCAACATTTCTTCGGAGAGTCCGTATCATCTCGTCTTTATATAACGTTATCAGTTTCTTGCTTACGAAGCACGTATTTCCCGCTGAGGTCTTCCGGCCACGCGCAGGTCAGGTGATGAATCCACCGAGGGACCCATTGTTTATGGAAAACGGGACCGTGATTGTACAGTAACCTATTTAACTTATCAAACTATAACGTAGACCTTACTTTCGCGCGATTACACGTTTTTCCAATTTCGTTTTTTTTCCAGCGGTCATTGTACCGTAAATTCGGATTAAACGACCGCCTGACAGAAACCGCCAACATCTGACGTAATGGCACTGGATAGGGTACGAATCGTCTGGCAATTTTTCCCAATTATCCCGGTCATTAGGACGCAAAAACTGACGTAAAAGAATGCGGATTACGAAACGACAATTATTTTTTCCCCGTTTATTCCGAGAGAGAACGTCGTGTTACTGGCCCCGTATTCTCGTTAGATAAGGCGTCAAGCGCGGCAAATAATGGTTGTAAATCCTATGACTCTCTGATACATTTTGTGCATACACTTATGCTCACAGTGCGTAAAAATGGCCAACGCCAATAACGCGCTCTACACCCCCATACATGACACACTATACACACTCTTCTACCGGTGTTAACTACAGTTAATTCGTTCTGTACTCGAGCGTTTTTTTTTGTTTTGTTTATTTTAACGTTAGATAGAGCCATACCTCGCACGCCCGAAGACCGTCGATGTTACAAGGCTGCGCCCACCGAATTTGGTCACGAAGGCAGACAGACACGCATCAACGCGCACACATACACGCGCGCGCGCATGCGCGTCGGGGCCTAGTAGTCCCTATACAACTTACACGTACTTCGCTGTCATAAAAACACAAATAAAAAAAAACTGGTTAAGACGTACATCCTTAATTCAAACGGACAGACACCTCACAACACAGACGCGCCTACGCACAAGACGCGCGCATCGCACGTTCGGAAAAAAAAAACCAACTATAAATATTAAAAGTGTAGAGATAAGAAACTGAGTATTATATATACATCGCCCTTTTTTTCTTTTTTCAAAACGTAAATAATATATATAACGTAAGAGCCAACATTGCATTCCATAGAATCAGTCAAGAATATACTCTTCTCACCCTGTCTCGCTCTCACTCACACACACAACAGACACCACACACAAAGCAGACATACCACACAAATTGTCACACTACATGCACTCACATATAACCGAGCCTTCCAACGTCCTTGCCTTCTCATCATCCGATTATAACAGTCCTCGTACACAACGCGAATCTCACGCGCGCGTGCGGCAAAAAAAAAAGAGAAAAGAATACAACAGAAAAAATTGCTTTTTAAGTCAAATATGTAAAGCCGAGCCCTCCCGGCCTGGCACTCTCTGTGTCACACACACACATACACACACCGTCGTTGGGCCACTCTAATTCACGTCACGTACAACACAAGACTGCGCGCTCGTCTAGCAGCGAACGTGCGCTCGTAGTAAGATACGATATAGAGTAATGGTTTTGTGCACGCGCGCCGCAACTCGCACGTTTGGCGCGCAGCGAAGTATTAAGAGATCCACCCAAAATAGCCCGATGACGTCATCGCCCGAGTTTTTTTTATGCAGTGGGAGATAACTCTATCATACTTTCGCTTTCGACATCACAAATCCGCGCGGATTGCTGGCCCCAGATGGTCCGCCATCTGCGCCGCCATTTTGCACCCTCATCCGGGAACTTCGCGTTAAACAAACGTACCTCTGACCCCAGAATTCCATCTTTCTTTCCCACTTCTCGTCCGCCATTATTCACACCGATGTGTGGGGCAAACGGGCGTGCAAAATACTACTAATAGGGGGTGATCTGCAACGAGTAGAACTAATAAAAGCTCGTTTTCTTTTGAAATGCTACAGTATGTCAGAGTTTAGGCTCACAGCTATGGTGGCTTTAAAACAGACAACTTTTCAATGAAACCTTAAACATTCTCTCTAGTTAATGATCGAGCATAGCTATATATCCTGAGACAACCTTGAATTATACATTTAATATAAATGAGAAGATAACTTGGGTTACATGATGATTTAAAACGAAATTAGAGTTCCTCTCTAAACTTAGACTAAACGTCCATCAGGTAAGTTTAAAATCTTTGATATTTCAATTGAAAAAATATATTACCACTATAACAGGAATATACCTCGTTAATAACATGAAAGCCGAAATTTCTTAAACTTCAATTGGGATAAACAAGTAGACGAAAAGGAAAAGGAGAAAGCATAAAAACGGGAACGCAAAGACAAACAATAAATAGTACCACGAAATTACCAAAATAAACGAAGAACGAAAGTAAGATGAAATACAAAAGTAAACACAAACCATAATCAATCCAAGCAGAAAATCAATTAAACCAAGATGGGATGAAAAACTTTTAATTTTTTTTATCTTTTAAAACTACAAATGCAGTTATAGAAAGATAAACAAAAACAAATCAATCAACACCATCATCCTCACAACATCGAGGAGGAGGAGGAGCGTTGGAAGGTGGAGGGTAAGTGGCCCACAAACAAGATTCCTTGTAAGCATGTTTGTGAAAGGTGAAACTCGTGAAAACAAGTATGCCATATAAAGTTCACACACAAGAAGAAATTCTCACACACCCATCCACACCCGCTCACCCACCTTCCACGCCACTCTCTCTCACTCTCATCGTCTCTCGTCTCTCTCTCTCTCTCTCACACTCTCTCTCTCTGACTGATGACCTAGAATAATTTTGATTTCTTGAAACACGTAAACTACACGTGTTAAATATTTGTCCTGATTTCTGTATGATTATATTGATGTATTGTTGCTCTTTGATCAAATTCCATAGTAGATGTTTAGCATATGATATTTGGATTATAAAAAACAATGAAAATAGTACTCTCCCTCTCTCTCTGTCTCTGTCTCATCTCTTCGTGTTTACAGTTGCCTTCTCGATATATTGCCACGATAATTCAATAATTCTAGTCTTGAGTAAGTGTATGAATATGAAAAAAAAAATGTGTGTGTGTATGTGTGGGAGGTTATGATGGCAAATCTCTCTCTCTCTCTTCTCTCCTCCTTCATCCTCTCTCTCCTCCTCATCTTTCTCGTCTCTCACTCGTTCTCTCCACTCTCTCTCTCTCTCTCTTTCACAGTAACACCACACACACACACGACACACAACACACACACACACACACACACCCAGTAATAAAAATCATCATCATCATCATCATCATCATCATCATCATCATCATCATCATCATCACATAAAAGGATAAAGAAAAGAAAATGTATGATTATAGCCCATGCCCGACCGCAAATGGCCACATCAGGTGCTGTCACCACGTTAAAATCAACTCACATAAGTCATTCATACACACAATTCTTTAAAATACATCAAGAAACCAGCCAAATGTTTGTTAAAAATCTCTTTCCACTTAAAAACTCAGATCCATGAAAATAATAATCTCTTTCAGAACTCAAAGAATCGCATCTCTTGACAAGGTATTTTCATGGAATCTGCGTGAAATGTTTGTGTCTCACATCGGCAAGCCCAACATCTCTAAAAAACAAAGTTTCCATTTGTGTTGTGCACATGACATGAATGCACCACGGGTAGCTTTCTTCAGACACTTTAAAAAAGGTAGGAATGGGTTAAAATACGATTGCCAGGTGTGCATCCGGCACAGAAACCGATTTCCTCTCCCTCTTTACGACCACCCTAGCGTAGATGTAGTCTGGACGGATCTGACAAGAGTTTTTATCCTCTGTGTATTACATATCCTCCGTGCCACAGAAATGGTCTCTCACATAATCGTTAAATTTGGGTTTCATGATCAGACAGTATAAATATAAGTTGGACAATTTTCCTCTCATAGTGGCATTCAATGGCTAAAACGTCCAAACCGTTTACGTTCCCTCAGTCAGTATGCCAACATGACCAGAATCCAGCCAAAAAATGTTGTAACCAACCGCTAATCAACCTTGGTCAAAAGTTCAACCAAGTGTTAAAAGTTCTGGTGCTGAAGGTGCGGCCAGCTATGGCCTCCAAGATGACAGTGGAATCTGACAGAACAAGAACGTCCCTCTTCTTAGATTGTGAGATTATCTTCACCTGGAGTAATTTGTTCTAACAGTATCAGAGAATACCCCAGGAGCAATACGGCTGCACAGGCCACTCCATCTTCGAGAACCATGGTAACCATCAGTGAAAAATGTTCTGATAATATGGAAATTTTGAACAGAGGTCCGCAATACAATGCCTTGTATGCCAGGAGCTGGTTTTGACTCTTTACGAAAAGCTGCAAGATCAAAACAAATCTCTGTAGTGAAAAAAGGTCTCAGGAGGCTCATCTGGAAACTTGGAAAAGTCGACACAACTCCTAGGTCTAGATCCCGCATTTCCGCACGGGAGGCTCATACGAAGACCAAACGGCCATGAATACAGTCAGGGTAGTTGTTTCAATTTACTTTGGAACGGAGGTCAAAAACACAGTCATAGGCATGGAAGGGAGCGGCATAAACAGAATGTCAAAGGAAGTTCAGTGGTGTGTTTATCAAGTGAATATGAACAAATTTAATAGAAACATACGCACGCATGTGCAAGTATGTATTTAATAATTTAACATTTAATACATATTCACATAAGAGAATTGAACATCTAATTCTGAAGAACTTTAAGCAAAAACCAAAACATAATCTACATTCAATACAAAAAGGACTGACGATAGTAATGCCAATTGTGTCAATTGGTATTAATACATATGTGACTTTTAGACAAAAAACAAGAAAAAAAAATTGATTTCATGATGTGACCCTAGAAACGTTTTGTATAATGTATATGCTGTTTTATACCATCAACAAAGGCAACATACAATTGTTTATGTAACGGAAACTGCTTCCATGACTAAGTAAAATAGTGCGTAACACAACATTCGATATAGCTGGAATTTTTCTGAAACCTGCAAAGCAATCGTTTATACACTGTAGTTTTTTAAACCCATGTGCTAAACTCACCTTTACAGCTTGACTGTAATGATTGTACAAAAAGGCATACAACTAAAGAAGAACCACAGTGAAAGTCATGTCCATTTTGATCATGTTTTTAGAATAGAGATTGCATATCATGCTTCTACAATGTAAAGAATCGCTTCCAGAGAAAACATTAGAGTAGCATTTATGCAAACTAAACTGACTCCAATTCTTGCAAAGAGTTTTCAAAAATTTTATTCCCGCACAATACATCTACCTCTGCTGCATCAGTCAGCCATAGTTCAATGACTACACTCTGCAGCAAAAGCTATCATTCTTTGTTTTAAGTCTGAGTTCACCTGACCAAAGCCGTCGTCCGTATCCTGTCATCTAGGTTCTCTGGTAAGATTATTGGAAAACTGTCCGAACAGGACTTAGAACATATGGAAATTGGTTAACCGCTGTTAAAATCTATCATTTAATTACTGAAGCCTTTTAGAAACAAGAACACCCACTTCTTTACAAATCCTTCTGGGTATAGATCACTTGCATATCATTGCATTCCATGTTGACATCAAGGCGGGGATTTTTTCTTTTAAACAATAGCAACCACTTAGATTCCCTTCGTTTCTGATTATAAGGGATTATTAATACGACGCCATCACCCTCAAAATACTGTTTACACTCGTTTCTGAGTCCTTTCTGTGTTGACAAACCTTCTTAGTACAAGAAGTGTGTCCTTACCGAGCTTCGTTTAATGTCGACGTTAAATCAATGAAAATGTTCTTCTGAGTTACTAGCATTCATCTTATTATTTTATTTTTTTATTTTTTTATTTTTTTTTTTGGGGTGTGGGGGGTATTTGAATTTAATTTGTTCACATACAATTTGTTCACAGCTCAAACTACTCCCATTTGACAATTACGACTTTTGTCAACATTCCCCTCAACACACGGCTTCAACGTCGGCCAAATGTTTTTCATCCTATTTATGGGCTGGCATTATTTAAACACAAAACATCCCTAAACATCTTCGAAAAATAACAGACGTACTTTACGTCACTCCATCAAGCTGTTAAAACTGATGTAAAATTTAGCCAACAATACTATGAATGTCTGTGCAGCCCAAATCGGCACTAAAAAATGTTCCGGTTTCTTTTTCAAATCAAAAACTTTCAATAAAAAAACAAGAATATGAAAATGACTACAAAATTGTTAGGATTACGAAATGTAACACGAATATAGTAACTTAGTCGAAACAACCACAGAACTGTCAAGGATATCGAAATGAGCCCACGAATATCGTAAGGATAAACAAAAAGAACACAATATTGTGATGGATACAAAATGAACACAATAAAGTAAGTATAGAGCTAAATGAACACAATATTGTGTGGATACAAATGTACGACAAGATTTGTGAAGGATACGAAAATAACACAATATTGTGCAAGGCTACAAAATGAACACAATATTGTAAGGATACAAAAAACAACAATATATGTGATGGATATACAAAATGAAACACAATATTGTTAAGGATACAAAAATGAACACAATAATGTGAAAGGATACGAAATGACACAATCTTGTGAAGAGAACAAACAATGAACACAAAATAGGTGATGGATACGAAATGAACACAATATTGTGAATGATACAAAATGACACAAGATTTGTGAAGGATACAAAAAGAACACAATATTGAGAGGATATTAATACGAAATAAACACAATTTTTGTGGAGGAACAAAATGAAAAAATATTGTAAGGATACAAAAACACAATATTTAAAGGGTTACGAAATAACCCAAAATATTGTAAAAGGTACAAATAACACAATATTGGGGGATACAAAATGAACAAAATATTTGAAGGATACAAATAACAAAATTTTTGGAAGGATACGAAATGAAAAACAAATTGTAAAGGGAACAAAAACACAATATTGTGGGGGAACAAATAACACAATATTTGGAAGATACAAAAGAACACAATTTGTGAAGGAAACAAAAAGAAACCACATTGTCAAAAAAAACGAAACGCAGTTTTGTAATATACAAACGAACGCAGTTTTGTCAAGGATACAAAGAATCATATTGAAAAGGATCGAAGAACACAGGTTGTAAATATACAACGAAATAACACAGTGTTTAAAGGATACGAAATGAAAACATTTTTAAAAGGAACGAAATGAACACAGATTCAAAGGTACGAAATGAACACGTGATTTAAGGATACGAATTAACACAGTTTTTAAAGATAGAAATGAAACAGTTTTAAAGGACCGAAATGAACAAGATTCAAAGAAAACAAAAAATAAAAACCATTTTGAAAATACAAAGAACACAGTATGTCAAAACAAAATTGGAAAGTATGTAAAATACGAAATACCTGATTGTAAAGGATACAAAAAACCGTGTTTAAAGGGAAAACAAAATACACGTATTGTAAGGATACGAAATGAACACAGTATTTAAAGATACGAAATAAACAGTTTTTAAAGGGACAAAAAAAGAATACGAAATGGACACAGTAGTAAAGGATACAAAAAAGCTCATATTGAAAAGAATACAATAACGCGTACGTAACTTTTCAAAATCGACCCATCGGAACTTGACCACGAACCACTCCGGGGAGAGAAGAGAAGAAGAGAGAAGGAAGAGAAGAGAGAGAGAGAGAAAAGAGAGAGAGAGAGAGAAGAACCAAACAAAACACAACGAGGGAGACTCACCTCAGAGAGAAAAAAGAGAGACTAGAGAGAAAAAGAAGAGAGAGAAAGAGAGAGAAGAGAGAGAGAGAGCCCGAACAAGACACAGACAAAGAGGACTCACTCTCAGGGGAGAGAAAAAAGAAAGGGGGGACGAAGATCACTGTCAACAGACAACAGAGGGGCAACGAAGAGACTACACAGGAAAGAAAAACTCTGAGAGAAAGAGAAGAGAAAAGGAAAGAGAAGAGAGAGAGAGAGAAGAGAAGAGAGAGAGAGAGAGAGAGAGAACCGACAACTGACAACCGACAGACAGAAAACAGACAGAGAGAGAGAAGAGAGAAGAAAAGGGAGAGGACAACGACAGACAGACGACAGACAGACAGAAACGAAGAGACAGACAACAGACAACAGACAGAAAAGAGGCAGAAAGAAGAGAGAGAGAGACAGAGACAACAGAGAGAACAAGAAAAAAAGAAAAAGGAAGAGGAAGAGAAGAGAGAGAGACGACAGACAACAACAGACAGACATCAACAACAGACAAGGAAAGAGAAAAACGCACTACGAAACAAAAGGGGACCATCAATTTACCCACGGGGTACAACACTTTTAAAACTCCGTCACAAACGAAGTGAAAAAATTTTTAGACGTTTTTTAAATTCATATCAACCCACTCACTGGAAGTGCCGCTCGTCGCCGTCAGAGTAAAGACACCGTCATACGTTGAATCAAGGTTACATGTAGAAGAACTGGTACATTGACCAATACTTAAAGACAATGACTGCATAGACTTGTACTCCCAGGTTATTGGTGCTGAGAACCCACACAGATTAAGACGCCTGTTGTGTTCTGCACAACATCCACAGAACCATCAGGACAGTTCTGGAAACTTGTTGCACACACCACACACACACACACACACACACACACACAACACACACACACACACACACACGCGCG
>CM031626.1:1009706-1020664 GCA_018398815.1 Conus ventricosus
GTGCTTGTGGTGGTGTGAAGACGTTTTTCAGTTGTTTGTGTTGGTTGATTTTATTTCAATGTCGCGAGAAAATATGGAACAGCAAAGTGAATGGAGTCATGAACAACTTTCTATTCTTGATAACCATATTTCTTACTACATGACTTGTGCTGATATTGTAAACAGAATAAAACAGGAGGACCAGCAGAAAGTAAAAAACTACCTGCTTTTCCTTCTCTTCCGAAAAGAAAGCTTTCATCTTTGTATGGAGAGCAAGCAAAAAAAACAAAAGATGATGACACCGGAAGAACTTGACCAGTACTTGCAATCAAAGCAGGTAGATGTAAGCAAAACAGTAAGAAAAGAAGTCTTTGTCTTTTCTTTAGAGGAAATAGTGACTTCAACATTGCTGTTGCAAAACTGAAAGAAGGATTTGGACAAATTCAAAGACAAGAGGCTACTAGTATATGTTTTAATCTGCAGTATGGTCGTCTTTTGGATGTTGCCTTTGAACTCTATGCAAAAGAAAAGGAAAGTGGATTGCAGACTCAAAAATGGGAAGATTGGTTAAAACAACATATTGGAATTCACCTTCCTATTCCGTAAACTGAGGGTGTTTATTTCGATTGCTTTGACCATACATGAATAGGTTTTTACTGTTGGACTATCTTTCATTGAAGTCTACTCCATGAGAAATGAACTTAAAGAAATTTGTTTTCATATAGTGAGGAGATAAGGCAGTATTGGTCCACTTCAATTCAACCAGCAATGCAGCTTGAAACACAATCTTCTCAATAGCTACAGCAGGGAACAGCCGCGGTCTAGCTAGACCGTGTGAAATGAATATTAAACAGGCACACGTCACAGCTTTATAGCAGAAAGCCACGCTTCAACGGCCGCAGTCTAGGCTAGACCGCGTTGAAATGAATATTAAACAGGCAAAACGTCACAGCCTATAGCAGAAAGCCAACGCTTCAACGCGGACCGTCCCTTTGTCACATCCTATTCAACAGGCTGCTTATTTAGGCGGCCACAGAGTGTACTTTATTCAATGTCTTGTTCATTAAATCAAGCTTTTGATAAATGCACTTGGTGGCTGCTTTGAATAATCTTCAGTTGGCAGAGAGACTGACAGCCGTCTTGAATTTACGGCGCTCAAGCGCAAACCATAAAACCCTTTCACATTTTCCATGCAAGCACATCCTTATTTTTTAAATGTTTGTGCGTGTGTGCGTGCGATCGTGCTTGTATATATGCTGTTATTGTTGTTGTTGTCGCTGCTGCCATTGTTGTTGTTTTGTTGTTTTACTGATAACTATTTCATATTCTGAACATCCGTTTCTTATAAATAATCAAAGGTGCGCGCACACACAAACACGCACGCACGTCCCCACCCCCACCCCACCACCCCCCCCACCCCACGCATGCACACACTCAAGTCACTTCTAAGTTCTTAACTCAAGTCACCCAAGACACTTCTAAGTTCTTACTCAAGTTTTTACTCAAGTCGTCCTCAAGTCATCCTTAAGTTCTTACTCAAGTCACTTCTAAGTTCTTACTCAAGTCATCCTCAAGTCACCCCAAGTCATTTTCTAAGTTCTTACTCAAGTCGTCCTCAAGTCATCCTCAAGTTCTTACTCAAGTCACCTCAAGTTCTTACTCAAGTCATCCTTTAAGTACAACAATTTTCTTATTCAAGTTATCTTATAATTATCAGAAAAAAAAAACAATACAATCTATGTTTTTATCTTAAATAGTAGATGTCTAATATAGTACACACACGCCTAAAAAAACGCGTCATGGTCGAGGATGTCTTGCTCAGCGCCTTGGCGTGAGATCGGTCAGCATAGATCTTAATGAAGTTTTTACATTGTAAGCAACCGCATTGATTACAATTCTGGTCTATGGAAATGTCTTTTATAGACTCCATGTCTTTATTTATTGACTCCATCATTTTAAACAAATAATAATCCGTCATGATCTATTTTTATTAAAGAAACAAATTGATTTATAATAATCAAAAACCAATCCAGTATGTTAGGATTTTCAGTATCAATAAAGTATTATTGTATTACAAATGGATCAAAATGAACTTTTGTTGTTGGCGGTTTTGGCATGCTTTTGTGTTCGGCTTCTGTATTTAGTGGTGGAGATTGTTTGGACTGCTTTGGTTTTCGCTGTTTTGTTTATATATTTTATAACCGTAATAACCACACCCCAGCAACAATGCTGCCAAAAAGACACCTTTAAGAAAATTTTGTGAAGACTTTGGCGGTGCAGACACCCCGTTGTTGTTGTAGGTCCTGAATCAACTTGTTCAGGTGTTTTTATAGCTGGTATTGAAACAAAATGGCTGCGGCTCTAGTACTTTTTCATTATGAGTTATATTATGTGCTTGTATTTTAATTTTGTTTGTTTGTTCCACTCTGCTAATCTTTTTCCTGCTGCAACACACCAGGATGAGGAGGCTTTTTACTGGTCACTTTCTCCACCTGATTCAATGTTTTCTGATTTAATGTTTCCTGATTCTGCTGATTTTCTGGCTCGTTCATTTTGAAGGGAAATAAAATCTATATGATTAAAAGTTATTAATCCCATGATTAGCGGCGATATCAATGTTCCAAATTTGTAGTATAGATCACAGCTTAGAGACTCTAATGACTTTGTTAAAACTGGATCCTGTGTTAAATCATACATAAAATCTTGTTCAGAATCAATAGGAGCAAATCTACTGACTAGTTTAGTGTACAAACTAAGAACTGTTTGCCCGACGCTTTTTACCATTTCGACCCAGCTGCGCCTCATACCTGTTGTGATACTTTACAATGTCTTGTGGCGACATCTGTTGAATTGTTCTGTGCTGAATTCATTTCCGAGGAATGTTTTGTTTTCCCACATGCTGCCAAAGAATACAGTCTTTCCTTTTTGGGCATAATAGCTTGGTCATCAACCTGATCATTTGTAATCACATGTTCAAAGGAATGTTTAGCAAATCATCGGTGTGTTCATGTTTTTTATTAATTATAATTATTTTGTTTTTAAAAATGAGCGCCGAAAGACTGTAACCAATTTGTATACCATTCTGTGTTATTGGGGGTTAAGTATAGGATACACAATGCTTGGTTTAAAAACTTGTTAAAAAAAAAACCGTCAGATCTTGGTAAAAACTAGACTTTGAAGACTCAGCAAAATGATTGCTGTTATTACAGCTTCATTTGCTACGAAAGATTTTCTAGTTAAGCAAGGAATAATTCCCGACAGTATCAATATGTAAAATAAAAAATACATTTATAAAAAATGGCTTCATCGTAATGATGATAGGTGGTGTGTGGTGAATGCGCTTGCTTTTAGCAGAAGTAATTACGCATTTAGTAAACTACGGGTGACGGTGAGAGAAAAAGACATAACAAAGCTGTGGAGCAACTAGCTGCAGCACAAGATCACTATGAAAAGCAGAGAATTGAGCAGTTAGATTTCCTTAACGACACACTGAAAAAACAGGGACATGCAGCTTACACATTTAAAGACGTTGATCAGGCAATAAAAGAATATTATCTTGTAACAGGCAAACCAATCGAGACATTGCCCCACCAAAATTCAGCGACTTTTATCAACCATCAGAAAATTAAAAAATGCAAGAAATCGCGTTTATTGCCTTTGGTATGACCGTTGTGTATTTTGTTGCGCATAATATTGGCTGAATAAAAAATGAACAAAATCTATTATTCACCTAAAGGATATTGGAAAGGGGAAACACGGCAATTAAAAAGCTAAGCCAAGCAGCGGGAGTTAGCGAACAAACAGCGAAGGAATTTGGGTTTTCTAAACAGCGATTTGGCAAATTTATTTACCTTCCCCTAGACGAATACAGAGACCACACTTTGTGAATACAATACCGAACGACACCATCAAATGGATCTTCTATATTTACCCCATGATACGATTAGACGAAAAAGATTTAAGTACGCACTCACAGTCATTGACATAGCTTCAAGATACAAAGATGCGGAACCATTAACACAAAAGAGTGCTTTGCTGTTGCTGTTGCCATACAACTGATATACCAACGAGGTCCACTAACTTACCCTCGCATGATTCAAGTCGATGATGGAAAAGATTTAAGGCCAAGTGAATCAATTATTGTTAAAACATAGAGTTACCATTTAAAAGAGGCATTCTGGGAGTTCACAGATCACAGGCTTTAGTTGAAAACTTTAACAAACAGTTATCTGAAAGACTTTTTTCTTACCAGTATCACAGAGAGCTTATGGACAATTCTCGCAACACAGAATGGGTTAGAAGACTGCCCTCAGTTTTGCGCGCAATGAATAATGAAGAATTTAAAGGGCTAAAACCAGTACAAGCAATCAAAAGAAAAAACAATATAATGTTGCTGAAGACTCCAGTACACCAGCAAACTATTACCGTTTGGTTTAAAAGTAAGGTACCTTTATTTACCGGGGGGAAGCAGAAGGGGACACTCGCATCAGGGCAACAGATCCAGTTTGGAGTGTTGATCCATATGAAATAAAAAGAATTGTAAAAATGAATCCGCCGTGTATTATTTACGAGAAACTGACACAACAAAACAACCCGCTCCCCAAAGATCTTTTTTGAAAGGAAGAACTGCAAATAATCCCACCCGACACAGTTCCAGTTGCTTAGTTAATTTACGTAAATATATTTGAGTTTAAAAAGGGGGCTCAGAAGGGAAACGCAGAATGAAACAAGAATGATAAAGGAAAAAAACCTTCGAATGATACGGGAATATTTTTATTTGAGTTTGTATTAGTGCAACATTTGGGGGATTCTCAGCACATGGGAATGCATCCGCACCTAAACCCAAATCCCAAAATTTTTATTATCAAACATGGGGAAAGAATTCTTGAAATTTTAAAAAAAAATATTCAAGCAATCAAGCAAAAGTGAAAAAAAATTTTTCTGAATTGGGGTGATTGATTGATCTTCTAGATAAGTTTGGAAAAATTTGAACCCGAGAATGTATATAATTCGCGTTCTCAAGTCCAATTGCATATGAAAACTGGATTACAAACACCCCTTTTGGTTTTTTTAAACTAATGATTCTTTCTTCAATGTTGTGTTGATCTCATGGGAGATTAGATCGCAGTTTTTACGTTGTCATGATAAAAAGTTGTTTATTGAACAACGTTCTTTGTAGTTGTCATGTGAAGTTTGAGCAAACATGCGAGATATTCCCTTTTTCTTTTTAATGGTTTTTTTCCTGGTCGAAATACTGTACATTTTGACCCTTAAAACCCAAAAAAACTCCCTTTAAACACCCTTTTCCCGATAAATTTATCCCTTTATCTTTCTAAAAAAATTCTTATTGTAATGAAGAAAAGGGGAAACTTTAGGGTAATCAGAGTGTCTACCCTCCCCCATGCACTTTGTATTCTATTTTCCATGTTTTATAGTGCTTCAGTGGGATATCTTTAACAAAATATCTGTATCTGGTAAAGTACTCTAGACTCTGGATACAAGGGTTTTTTAAAAATAGTCTTTAAAAAAAACTCTTAAAAATTAAAAACTTTTATAATTCTAAAACGGTAAACCCCAAAAAATCAGGTTTTTCCAATTTGTTTTTTTTTTTATTATTGACCAAAAGTGATCATGAAATCTTTTGAAAATCCTGTAATTTGGTTTTGAAATTGTTAATTTCCCCGTTCTCTTGGTGACCCAAACTGACATCTTTGCGTTGTTTTGGATTTTCCATAGTCTTTTTCCAAAAAAGCTGTTGTTCATCAATTTGAAAAATTTTTTTGAAGCATTTGGATTTTGTTCTGAGCAGGTTTTCAGATGTTGGTTTCATGAAAATGTTCTTTTCAAAGTATTTTTGGAACGCTGTCAACTTCAAACCATGTCTTTAAAAAAAAATTGAGAAATCTGTTGGACATTTAAATTTTTTTTACCCGAAAATTTGGGGCCCAAGTTTAGGCGGTTGTTTTCCGCCCTTTTAGGCTTTTGCGCTAATGGGTAGTCTTATGAGGTCATGGGGTTATGAGGGTATTCTAATCAACTTTAGAATTAAACCAGCGTTGCTGGCGTCAAAATGCCCAACCCCTTTAAAAGCCTTTTTAATATTTTTTGGATTGTTTCTGTGTGCATTTTAAAGTTGTAAAGGAAGTGAAAGGCCCTTGCCAACCTACAGATTGTTTGATCTAAATAATGGTTTGTTAGACCTTTTTATTGGATCATAAAAATCTGAAACGGCATTTTTTGTTCTCTGACAAGTAAGACTTCAAAAACCCAAAAAAATAACGATTTTAAAACAAAATCTGTGTAGGGTTATCCGTTTTCAAAATAATTACTAAACTTTTCGATTTTGCAAGTAAGATTCAATAACAAAAAATAACGATTTTTAAAACAAAAAATATGAACAAAAATAGGTGAAAAAAACCCGCTTAAATCTTGAAAACATGTATGGCTTGATGAGACAGACCCAATTGCAGGGGTTGTGGATGTGGCATGGGGGTATCAGTGGTGTTGGCGGGAATGGGACAGTGGGCTGTGTGGCTCTTGTGATACTGTAATTACCTGACTACAACCTCCCGGGGCAGAAGTTTAGACAGTTTACTACGGGCAAGCAGGCATGCTTATTTCCCCCTTTATAAAACATATCAAAAAAATGTTTTTTACCTTCCCCCAATCACAAGATGATAGAAACAGGATTAGAAAGTGAGCTTTCGCCCCGATTGTGTTTTTAGCAAGGAACCTAGCTGTCTTGTTATTTTCCTGGTGTTGTGGGTGGTTGGGGAGAGTTTTTTTAGTTTTTTGTGTTTGGTTGATTTTTTTTCATGTGCGAGAAATATGGAAAAGCAAAGGAATGGAGTCTGAAATTTTTTTTTCTTGAACCCTTTTTTATAAGACTTGTGCTGATTTGTAAAAGAAAAAAAACAGGAGGCCAGCGAAAAAAAAACTGCTTTTCCTTTTTTGAAAGAAGTTTATTTTTATGGAGAGCGCCAAAAAACAAAAAAAGAGACACGGAAGAACTTGACAGTATTGCAAACAAGCAGTAGTGTAAGCAAAACAGTGAAAAAAGTTTTGTCTTTTCTTTAGAGGAAATAGTGATTCAAACATTGTGTTGCAAAAATGAAAGAAGGATTAGACAAATTCAAAGACAAGAGGTACTAGTTTAAAAGTTTTAATTTCAGTATGGTCGTCTTTGGTGTTGCCTTTGAACTTATGAAAGAAAAGGAAAGGGATTGGCGATCAAATGGAAGTTGGTTTTTAAAAAAACATTTGGAAACTCACCTTCCCTTTTTCCCTAAATGGGGTGAATTTCGATTGCTTGACCCTCAGAATAGGGTTTTTAGTTTGGGCTATCTTCTTGAAAATCTACTCCTGAGAAAAGAACTTAAGCAAAGTTTTTATATAGTGAGGGATAAGGCAGTTTGGTCCTTTAATTAACCAGAATGCAGCTTGAAAACAATTTCTCAATAGTACAGCAGGGGGAAAGCCCCGGTTACCTAGCCGTGTGAAAAAGAATATTAACGGACACGACAGCTTTTAGCGAAAGCCACGCTTCAACGGCCGCGGTTAGGCTAGACCGGGAAAATGAAAATTAAACAGGCACCGTCACGCCTATAGCAGAAAGCCCAAAGCTTTAAGCGGACCATCCCTTTTTACCCTATTAACAGGCTGCTTATTTTGGCGGCCCCAGAGTGTATTTTTTCAATGTCTGTTCATTAATCAAGTTTTTATAAATGCACTTTGGGGGTGTTTGAATAATCTTTAGTGGCGAGGCTGACAGCCCTCTTGATTTACGGCGCTCAAGCGCAAAAACCTAAAACCTTTACATTTTCCCTGCAAGCCCCCTTTTTTTTTAAAGTTTTTGGTGTGTGCTGCGATGGCTTGTTATATGTGTTATTGTTGTTGTTGTCGCTGCGCCATTGTTTTTGTTTTGTTGTTTTATGTAAACTATATCATATTTGAACATGTTTCTTTTTAAAAAAAACAAAAGGGGGCGCACACACAAACAGCCGCCGTCCCCACCCCCCCCCCACCCCCCCACCCCCCCACGCATGCACACCTCAAGTCCTTCTGTTTTTAACTCAAGTCACCCCAGACACTTCTAAATTCTTACTCAAGCTTACTCAAATGCCCCAAATCATCCTTAAGTTTTACTCAAGTCACTTCAATTTTACCCAATCATCCCAAGTCACCCAAGTCACTTTAAATTTTATTTTTTAAAACGTCCCCCAAGTCATCTCAAGTTCTTATCAGTCACCCCAAGTTTTTACTCAAGTCATCCCTTTTAAATACAACCAAATCTTATTAAGTTTCTTATAATTATCAGAAAAAAACAATACAACTATGTTTTTTTTAATGTTGATGTCTAATTATCCCCACCCCAAAAAAAAACGTCTCGTCGAGGATGTCTTGCTCAGCGCCTTGGCGCGGGATCGGCGCTAGTCTTAATGAAGTTTTTACATTGTAAGCAAACCCCATTTATTACATTTGGGTTTTGGAATGTCTTTTAAGATATGTTTTTTTTATTGATCCTCTTTTTTAAAAAATAATAATCCCTATGATTAATTTTATTAAAGAAACAAATTGGGTTTATAATAAAACAAAAACCCAAACAGTTTGTTTGGATTGCAGTTTCAATAAAATATTATTGTATTCAAATGGATCAAAAAAACTTTTGTTGTTGGGGGTTTTGGCATGTTTTGTGTTCGGTTCGTATTTATGGTGGGATTGTTGGTGCTTTTGGTTTTCGCTGTCTTTGTTTTAATTTTTTAACCATAATAACACCCCCCCAACAAAGTGCCCCAAAAGACACCTTTAAGAAAATTTTGTGAAGACTTTGGCGGTGCAGCAACCGTTGTTGTTGTAGGTCTGAATAAATTGTTAGGTGTTTTATAGCGGTATTGAAACAAGGCTGCGGTCTAGTACTTTTATTTTGAGTTATTTATGTGTTGTAATTTTAATTTTGTTTGTTGTTCCCCCCTTTTAATCTTTTTTTCCCGCGGGAAAAACCCCGGATGGGAGGTTTTTACTGGTCACTTTTCCACCCGATTCAAAGTTTTCTGATTTAAAGTTCTGATTCTGCTGATTTCTGGCTCGTTCATTTTGAGGGGAAAAAAAATCTATATGATTAAAAGTTATTAATCCCTGATTGCGGCGATAAAAAATGTTCCAAATTTGTAGTATGATCAAGCTTAGGACTTTAAAAAACTTTGTTAAAAAGGATCCTGGTTTTTAAAAAATACATAAAACTTGTTCGAATCAATAGGAGAAAATTTCTGACTGTTTAGTGTACAAACTAAGAACTGTTTGCCCCACGCTTTTTACCCCTTTCGCCCCCGCTGCGCTCATCTGTTGTGATTTTTTTCTTTAAATGTTTTTGGCGACATCTGTTGATTGTTTTGTGTGAAATTATTTCCCAGGAATGTTTGTTTTCCACATGTGCCCAAAAAATACAGTTTTTCTTTTTGGGATAAAAAGCTGGTCATCAACTGATCTTTGTAAAAACTGTTCACAAGGAATGTTTGCAATCATCGGTGTGTTCTGTTTTTTATTAAATTTTAATTATTTTTTTTTTAAAAAATGAGCGCCCAAAAGTGTAACCAATTGTTTTCCCTTCTGCTGTTTTGGGGGGGCTAAGTATAGGTACACAATGTTGGTAAAAGTTGTTAAAAAAAAAACGTCAGTCTGGTAAATAGACTTTGAAGTCAGCAAAACTGATGGGTGTTATTCAGCTTCATTTGTACGAAAGATTTTTAGTTAAGCAAAAGGTAAATTTCCCGACGTATCAAAATTTTAAAAAAAAAAATACATTTATAAAAATGGCCTTTATCGTAATGATGATAGGTGGTGTGTGGTGAATGCGCTTGTTTTAGGGAAGTAATTGTTTAGTAAAATCGGGGATCGGTGGAGGGAAAAAAGACATAACCAAAGTGTGGAGCAAAGCTGCGCACAAGATCACTATGAAAAGCAGGAATTGAGCAGTTAGTTTCCTTAACGACCCTGAAAAAAAAGGGACATGAGTACACATTTTAAAAACGTTTTATAGGCAATTAAAAAAATATTATTTGTAACAGGCAAACCAATCGAGACATTCCCCCCCAAAAATTCAGCGACTTTTTTTAACCATCGAAAAAAAAAAGATGCAAGAAATCGCGTTTATTGCCCTTTGGGATGCCGTTGTGTATTTGTTGCGTAAATTGGCTGAATAAAAAAAACAAAACTATTATCACCCAAAAGGGTTTGGAAGGGGAAACCGGCAATTAAAAACTAAGCCAAGCAGGGGGAGTTAGCGAACAAAAGCGAAGGGAAGGTTATCTAAACAACGATTTGGCAAATTTTTTACCGCCCCCAGAGAATAAGGGACCCCACTTTTTGAATACAATACGAAGCACCCTCAAATGGATCTTTTATATTTACCCCTGTACGATTAGAGGAAAAATTTAAGTAGCACTACTCATTGCATGCTTCAAATACAAAGATGCGGGAAATTAACACAAAAAAGGTGCTTTGTGTTGCTGTTGCCATAAACTGAATACCCGAGGTCCATAACTTTCCCTCGCATGATTCAAGGATGTGGGAAAAAAAATTTAAAGGGCCCGTGAATCAATTATTGTTTTAAAAAATGTTACCATTTTAAAAAGGCATTTGGGTTCACAGACACAGGTTTAGTTTAAAAAATTTAAAAAAGTTATCTGAAAAACTTTTTTTCCGTATCACAGAGAGTTATTGACAATTCTCGCAAAACAGAAGGGTTAGAAAGACTGCCTCAGTTTTGCCGCAATGAATAAAGAAGATTTAAAGGGCTAAAAAAAGTACAAGCAAACAAAAAAAAAACAATAAATGTTGTGAATCCAGTACACCCAGCAAAATTTCGTTTGGTTTTTTAAAATAAGGTCCTTTATTTACCGGGGGAAGCAGAAGGGGGCCTGCATCAGGGCAACAGATCGTTTGGAGGTTGATCCCTATGAAATAAAAAAAATTTTAAAAAT
>CM031626.1:1020764-1083264 GCA_018398815.1 Conus ventricosus
AAAAGTACCACCCCCCCGGGGTTTTTGAGGGGAAAAACCAGCGCAGGCCCCAAAAACAAACAAACCCCAACAAAAAAAAAACCAGGACAGAAAACAGCCCAAAGACACCCCCAGGGGTTCCACCCGTTTTTTAGAGAGACCCGAAAAAAACCCCCCCCGCCCGACCCCCCCCCCCCCCCCCCACGGATTTAAAGCGCCAAAAAAAAGAAGCCCCGGTTTTCCCCCCCAAAGGGAAAAAAAATTTTTCCCCCTTTCCCCACTTAAAGGGGGCTTTTGGTGGGGTTTCCCACCCCCAGGACCTCCAAGAGAAAGGCAAAGAAAAAGAAACACCCAAGGTGCGGAGGACCCAAGAGCACTGCTTCACCTGCCCTTAAGCAGTCCGTACCACCCCTGGAGGCCTGCCTGTGTTGACGATGGGTACAGGCACGCGCAGGACACTCCATTAAGATATCAAGGGACATAACTGCTCCTGAACAGAGGTAAATTAGACTACAGATGCGCTCATAACAGCCTCAAAGTAGCATCCCCCATGGGTGTACCAGCCCGTATTTCATGACTGCAGAGCCCACCGGCGAAAACACACCACCCCCCAGCTGCCGAGCACACCCCACAGACCCAACCACCCCTGCCACGGACGATGAAGACAGTGCCACTCCAGACACAGCCAAGCTTTCGCCATACGGTCTTATGTGCCCTCAAGAGAGAATCCAAAGTTGTAGTCTTCCACTGTCAACAGGACTTTCCTGTGGTCATGGTCTTTCCTCACCGCCACTGGACCTTCTCCAGGGTCAGCCTAGTTAAGGCAAAAGAGAAAAAGAAACACCCGAAGGTGCTGGGAGGACCCAGAGAGCACTGTCTTCACCTGCCCTTAGAGCATCCTGTACCACCCCTGGAGGCCTGCGCTGTTTGACGATGGTACAGGCACGCGCGGACACTCCATTAAGATATCAAGGGACATAACTGCTCCTGAACAGAGGTAAATTAGACTACAGGATCAGCTCATAACAGCCTCAAAGTAGCATCCCCCATGGGTGTACCAGCCGTATTTCATGACTGCAGAGCCCACCGCGAAAAAAACCACCCCCCAGCTGCCGAGCACACCCCACAGACCACCACCCCTGCCACGACAGATAAGACAGTGCACTCCAGACCAGCCAAGCTTTCGCCATACGGTCTATTATGTCCCTCAAGAGAGAATCCAAAGTGTAGTCTTTCCCACTGTCAACAGACTTTCCCTGTGTCAGTGGGTCTTTCCTCACCGCCACTGACCTTTCTCCAGGGTCACCTAGTTAAGGCAAAGAAGAAAAAGAAACACCCGAAGGTGCTGGGAGGACCAGAGAAGCACTGTCTTCACCTGCCCTAGAGCAGTCCTGTACCACCCCTGGAGGCCTGCGCTGTGTTGACATGGGTAACAGGCACGCGCAGGACACTCCATTAAGATATCAAGGGACATAACTGCTCCTGACAGAGGTAAATTAGACTACAGGATGCAGCTCATAACAGCCTCAAAGTAGCATCCCCCATGGGTACCAGCCCGTATTCATGACTGCAGAGCCCACCGGCGAAAAACACCACCCCCCGCTGCCGAGCACACCCCACAGACCCAACCACCCCTGCCCACGGACAGATGAAGACAGTGCCACTCCAGACACAGCCCAAGCTTTCGCCATACACGGTCTTATGTGCCCCCAGAGAGACTCCAAAGTTGTAGTCTATCCCACAGTCCAACAGGACTTTCCCTGTGGTCAGTGGTCTTTCCTCACCGCCACTGACCTTTTTTCCCCCCCTCCAGGGTCTCCTTAGTTAAGGGCAAAGAAGAAAAAGAAAACACCCGAAGGTGCAGGGGAGGACCCAGAGAACACTGTCTTCACCTGCCCATAGAGCAGTCCTGTACTCACCCCTGGAGGCCCGCGCTGTGTTGACGATGGTGTACAAGGCACGCGCAGGACACTCCAACCAGATATCAATGGACATAACTGCCCTGAACAGAGGAAAATTAGAACTACCAGGATGCAGCTCATAACAGCCGCAAAGAAGCTTCCCCCATGGTTACCAGCCCGTATTTCAAAGCCTGCAGGAGTCCCAACACGGCGAAAAACACCACCCCCCAGCTGCCGAGCACACCCCACAGACCCACCCACCCCTGCCCACGGACGATGAAGACAGTGCACTTTCCAGACACAGCCACGCTTTCGGCCATAACGGTCTTAAGTGCCCACAAGAAGAGAATCCAAAGTTGTAGTCTTTCCCACTGTCAACCGGACTTTCCCTGTGTCAGTGGGTCTTTCCTCACACGCCTCCTGGACCTTTCTCCAGGTCAGCCTAGTAAGGCAAAAGAAAAAAGGAACACCCCGAAGGTGCAGGGAGGACCCAGAGAAGAAGCACTGATCATCCAACCTGCCCTTTAGAGCAGTCCTTAGTACCACCCCCTGGAGGCCTGCTCGTGTTGTCGAAGGGTACAGGCACGCGCAGAACACACCATAAGAAATTCAAGGGACATAACTGCTCCGAACAGAGGAAAATTAGACTACAGGATGCAGCTCATAACACCTCAAAGAAGCATCCCCCATGGTGTATACCGCCCGTCTTCATGACTGCAGAGCCCACCGGCGAAAAACACCCCCCCCCACTGCGAGCACCACCCCACACAGACCCAACCACCCGCTGCCCACAGGACAGATGAAGCAGGGCCACTCTCCAAACACAGCACGCTTTCGCCAAACCGTCTTATGTGCCCACAAGAGAGAATCCAAAGTTGTAGTCTTTCCACTGTCAAACAGGACTTTCCCTGTGGTCATGGGTCTTTCTCACCGCCACTGGACCTTTCTCCAGGGTCAGCCTAGTTAAGGCAAAGAAGAAAAAGAAACATCCCGAAGGTGACTGGGGAGGACCCAGAGAAGCACTGTCTCACCTGCCCTTCGAGCATCCTGTACCGCACCCCTGGAGGCCTGCGCTGTGTTGCGAGGGTACAAAGCACGCGCAGGACACTCCATTAAGATACAAGGGACATAACTGGCTCCTGAACAGAGGTAAATTAGACTACAGGATAAGCTCATAAACAGCCACAAAGAAGCCATCCCCCATGGGTGAACCAGCCCTATTTACCATGACTGCAGAGCCCACCGGCCGAAAAAACACCACCCCCCAGCTGCCGAACACACCCCACAGACCCAAACCACGGAGCCCCTGCCCACGGACAGATGAAGACAGTGCCCACTCCAGAACTCAGGCCAAGCTTACTTCGCCATACGGTCTTATGTGCCCTCAAGAGAGAAACCCAAGTTGTAGTACTTTCCCCACTGTCACAGGATTTATTTTCTTTTTAAGACTTTTCCCTGGGTCATTGGGTCTTTCCTCACCGCCACTGGACCATTCTCCAGGGTCAGCCTAGTTAAGGCAAAGAGAAAAAGAAACACCCAAGGTGCTGGGGAGACCCGAGAAGCACTTTCTTCACCTGCTTATCGCAGTCCTGTACCACCCCTGGAGGCCATGCGCTGTGTTGACGATGGTAACAGGCACGCGCAGGACACTCCATTAAGATATCAAGGGACATAACTGCTCCTGAACATAGGTAACATTAGACTACAGGATGCAGCTCAAAACAGCCTCAAAGAAGCATCCCCCATGGGAGTACAGCCCGTATTCATGACTGCAGAGCCCACCGGGAAAAACACACCCCCCAGCTGCCGAGCACACCTCCACAGACCCAACACCCCGTCCCACGGACAGATGAAGACAGTGCACTCCCGACACAGTGCTCAAGCTTTTTCGCCATACGGTCTATGTGCCCTCAAGAGAGAATCCAAGATTAGTCCTTTCCCACGTCAACAGGACTTTCCCTGTGGTCATGGGTCTTTCCTCACCGCCACGGACCTTTCTCCAGGGTCAGCCTAGTTAAGGCAAAGAAGAAAAAGAAACACCCAAGGTGCTGGGGAAGACCCCAGAGAAGCACTGTCTATCACACTGCCCTTAGAGCAGTCCTATACCACCCCCTGGAGGCCTGCGCGGTGTTGACGATGGTACAGGCACGCGCAGGACACTCCATTAAGATATCAAGGGACATAACTGCTCCTGAACAGAGTAAAATTAGACTACAGGATGCAGCCATAACAGCCTCAAAAGAAAGCATCCCCCATGGGTGTACCAGCCCGTAATTTCATGACTGCAAGAGCCCACCGGCGAAAAACACCACCCCCCAGCTTCCGAGCACACCCAACAGACCCAACCACCCCTGCCCACGGACAGATGAAGACCGTGCCACTCCATGAACACAGCCAAGCTTTCGCCATACGGTCTTATGTGCCCGCAGAGAGAATCCAAGTTGTAGTGCTCCCTCCTCAGGTTACAATCAGGGCACGCCACCAGTATTATATAGTGTGTTGTGTGGGTGGGTGAGCTCGGGCGGCGTGTGGCACGTGCCTGTAGATTTTTCCTTTTTTGGGGCGCGTTCAGGAGACGGCCAAGGGATGGTGGCATTGACACACAGATTATCCATTTATGCCTGCAAATTGTTTACATTTCTGACTTTAGAGTCAGGATGCTAGATGGGGTTTACATAATACAGCCACTTTTCTGTAGTACATAAGTTGCATTTTTTTTAGAAATGCGTTGTTGTATGGTGTTGCTCTTTTTATAATTGTCCCATGAATATGTTGTAATCTAATTTCTTTATCTTTAAGCTTCCAAATAAATTTACTTAATTCTGTTTGGTTTTTTATATTTTTCTTTTTTGAAAGTGACCTGTTTAGTTTGCATATCTGGTTTTAAAGTGTTGCTGTAATCCCTATGTATGTTTTTTTATCAACTGTCCTGGTGTTACCGAAGCTTGTACACAAAGTTGTTGAAGAGCATTTGTTATTCGAGAGGGCACGTCTTTTTTTTGTGTAAAAAAAACAACTACAAGATATCCTTTCGTCACCCTCTATGGTTGTATTATTTTTTGTTTTATTGGAAGAATCAATATATATTTAAGGTTGGCAAACATGGGTACGATAGTTACGGTGTTTTTATTGATATTTTAGATAGTAACATGTCTTTTGGGTCCTGATGTTTTAAGGATTCTGGATGAATTCCTTTCCTACGTTTAGTTTTTTGTTCCTCCATCAAATGGAGGGTTAACCATAATCAATTTTTCTTTTCTCTGTTTTTTCTTATTGGCTTTCATGTTATTTATCTGGGTTATATTGTAATTTGTAGTTGTAGCCACTTTTTTTCAGCGCCCTCTTGGTATACGGCGGCTGCTGCACTGTAAATTCTTTCTCATTGCATGATAGTTTTAGATAATCTTTTGTTTATACCATTAGGTATGGTTTTCACAAATGGAGGGTGGATGGTTACTTTTGATGCCTAAGTAGACAGTATGTCCATTAGGTTTTTTGTATGGGTTTGTATGTATGGTCCTTAAGGTCTATTTATGTCTAAATAATTTAACTATTTTTTTGTTGGCTTCGTACTGTGATTTTTAGGGTGTGGCTTTGAAAAAGTTTACAAAAGTTCTTTTTTCTTGTTTTCAATGATTTTTGATTTATTGATTACCATGGCAAGGCCCATCATATATCTCTGTATAAGCCAACCTGTTTACCAGATTTTCTGTATATGAGACAACATGAAAGACCGACTATTCACAAGTTTCCGCGCCTCATAGAGCCCATCGTGACATCGAATGTGGAGTTTCTGCTGGTTTTTTTTATTCCAAGTTTCATTGTTGCTATGAGAAGGTTTTCCTTAGTGTGGAAAATGATTTCCATCTCAGAATCCTGTTATATTTGTATATTTGTTGCAAACCTTAGTGCTTTAAGCAATACTTTCCTCATCGATAGAGGGATAGAAATCCCACAATGTCAAAAAAGTAATGACCACTGTATTTTTCTGTTTGTTCAATTCTTTTAAACCCTTTTGGATAACTTCATAACTAATTTTCCAAGATTGTATTCGGTGTTTGTTTTTAATGTCCTCTGTTGCATTTTCCAGTAAAGATCTTTTGCTAATTTTGCCTAATTTTCCCGGATTTTGATGGGTTTTATTAGTTCCCACTTTTTAAAAAAAAACAAAAGGTGTTAAGGGTTTTGTGAAGTTAGTTGTGGTCTTTAAGGGTTATAAAAGCTTCTTTTATTGCTGTTGCTTCTATCCTATCACCTAAATCCATCCGTGCACAAGTCTTTTCATTTCTGCAGATGTTGTCAAAAGTAGTCTATCAGCTTTTTTTATAGTTTTTCTGATGTTTTTTGTTGAGGAGGTTGAAGTACTCATTAGGTTCCATTTTAAAGAAATAGCTTGGACTTGTCAGCTTTATGAATACGTTTTTTCAATTTGGATTTGTTTTATGTTTTATTATTCAATCTTGTCTGGAAATTATTATGTGGTTTTCTAAATTCAATATAGCTATAAGTTTTTTCATGCTTTCTTCAAAAGGTTTCATTTCCTCTATTACAGGTGAGATCTCCATGACTTCAACCCATAAGGTTTTTTATCTTCCTTTTCAGCAATATGGATTCAAAAAGAAGAAACGCTTTCCATCTCATATTGCGCACAACAACGTTTCAGTCTGCTCTATGAGTTTTCCTTATAGTATAGCTAGGGTTAGAAAAATGATGATTTTTTGGGTGGACTGCCCAAGTTAATCTTCTCCATTTTAAATTTAGATTCTGTTAGGCCACAGTGCTCAACGTGAAGACAATCTCATATACAGAAAACTTGGTAAACAGTGGATTCTACAGAGATGATGGCCTTGCCATGTTAAACAATAAATCAAAAATCGGTATAAATAATAAAATTGAACTTTGTAAAACTTTTTCAAAAGCCACAACCTCAAATCAAAGTAGAAGCCCAACAAAAAATAGTAAATTATTTAGACATAACACTCGACCATAAAGGACCATACATACAAACCATACAAAAAACCTAATGAACATACCTTCTACGTAGACATCAAAAGTAACCATTCACCCTCCAATTTGAAAAACGCTAATCACGCTAAATGGTATAAACAATAGATTATCTAAACCAATCATGCAATAGAAAGAATTTAACAGTGCCAGCAGCCGATACCAAGAGGCGCTGAAAAAAAGTGCTACAACTACAAAATTACAATATAACCCAGATAAAAACATGACAGCAATAAAAAAACAGAAAAGAAAAATAATATGTGTATAACCCTCCATATGATTGGAGGAACAAAAACTAACGTAGGAAAAGAATCCCTCAGAATCCTTAAAACAACATTCCCAAAAAGAACCTGTCCTATCTAAATATTCACTAAAAACACCGACCAGCTAGCGTACTCATGAGCCCATCCTTAAAAAATAAAATTTAATCGCGTCCAATAAAACCAAAAATTAATACAACCAAAGAGGGAAGACGAAAGGAAATCTGTAATTGGCACAAAAAAAGACCAGTGCCCTCTGAATAACAATGCCACTACAACACATTGTGTACCAAGCAACGGTAACCATAGACAGTGATAAAGAAACATACTTAGGGATACAGCAAACCACTTTAAAACCAGATAGCAAACCATAACAGTCCTTCAAACATGAAAAATAAAAAAACCAAACAGAATTTTAAGTAAAATATTTGGAAGCTTATAGATAAGAAAATAGATTACAACATTTCATGGACAATAGAAAAAAGGGAGAAAGGGAGCAACACCATACACCAACATTTCTAAAAAATGCAACTTATGTACTACAGAAAAGTGGCTGATATTATGTAAACCCCATCTAGGCATCCCTGACTCTAAAGTAGAAAAATGGTAAACAAATTATGCCGGGCATAAATGGAAATCTTTGTCAATCACCATTCCTTGGCACGGTCTCCCCTGAACGCGCCCCAAAAAAGAAAAATCTAACAGGCCACGTGCCACACGCGCAGAGCTCACCCACCACACAACACACATATAATCCTGGTGGCGTGCCCTGATTGTACAACCCTGAGGAGAGCATCCCGCATCGAAACAATTATGTCGTTTTTACTTTTTCCATTTTAAAAAACCTTGTTTTAAACTGTATATATATATATATAAATATATAAATATATATATATATCATATATATAAATTATATATATATATATATTATATATATCTATATAAATATATATATATAAATATAAATCTTAAATATATATGTTGAATGAAAGTGACAATGCAGTAAAGAACAGTATAAAAGGTGTTCAAAGTCAACTTGCTTTCCAGAAGAAAGTTGTTCAAAGGTTGAACTTGTTTTTCAACTGGATTATATCAAAATTTGGCAATTATATTCAAAGAAAGGAGATGTGGCATAATGCATGTTTGCATGTTCTGGGAAGAATCACGGTGATAATCACAACAGAGCTAGGAATCGGAAGGCGGACAGTGTGTCTTGAGAGAGAGAGGAGAGAGAAAGGGAGGGAAAGAGAGAGAGGAGAGAGAGAGAGAGAGAGAGAGAGAAGAGAGAGAGGAGAGAAGAGAAGAGAGAAATAACTGAACTGATACCAAAAACAGCATACACTGGCACAATAGAAAAGACTATTATGTCTCTTTGGATCATTGGTGCGTATCATGAGCATGTGTTTAAAGAAATCAAAGGCTGTGCGTCAAACGTTGTGACTTTGTTTCCCAGTTGGTTAAGGTTGGGTGGTGCCATTATGGGTCAAATTAAACAAATGTATATAACTCTGTAAAAACCCCAAGAGCCTGTAAGTGACTAATACAATTCCCACGTTGTTCATTCGCATAGAATTCAACAAGCACTCGGAAATATGGCTAGGTAACTCTATTTTTCAGTCTCAGTATCTTAGTTGTCAAGGAACAGACAATTATCACTTGCAGAGCACAACAACAGTGAACAAACCATATTCATTAGTAAATGGTGGCTGTGTTTTCTTCCATCCGGTCCTTGTCTCATGTTTAATAAAGTTTGAGTTAATAAAAGGTTGGTTCAGTTTTATGTCTAAACCTCCCAGTGTGTCTGGTATAGTCCGAGTGTTTTACACATACCGTCCTTCTTGTCCCTTGTGTTTACACCCCATACCAAACAACAAGCCATTGAAAACATTAAACAATCGAGCACACACACACACACACACACACCAACACACACACCACACACACACACACACACACACAAACACACACACACACACACACACACACACACACAACACACTATGCACATACACATACAAACAAGCACACCAAGCGCACACACACTTTCTCTCGACATACGTAACAAAACAACATGCACACATAACACGGATAACACACTACACACACACATCACACACACACACACACACCACACCCACACACACACACACATACACACCACACACACACACACAAACACACAACACACACCACACACACCCACACACCACACACACACACACACACACACACACAATACACACACACAACACACAAATCACACGACACACACACACACATCATACGTACACTTCAGATCTAAAGGGTCATGCTGCCCTGTTGTTCTTCTGGTGTTTAATTGTGGACTGTGACGGTGCATTGATCACTTTTTTTTTGTTTGTCGTCACCATTTGTCCCCACTCCAGGTGGCGTGGCATAAAGCTTGCACGTGACTCTGCGTGTACGTCACATGTGATGTTCCACTGGTCGGATAAGGTCTGCAGAAGGTTGACCCCAGTAGGCCTGAGATGTCAAGGTCAAAGTCTGTGAACCCTGTGGTGTCGGTGTAGAAAGTGGAATTGTCACCCAGAATGCGACAGTGTCAGTCCCCCTGCAACAAATCAGAACTGTTTACTTCACTAATGGTAATTAAATAAAAATAAAATATTTTTTAAAAAGACTTTTTTGTGGTAAAAATTCAAGAAGTTAAATATCAGCAAACGACAAACAAGAAAGACAGTGTTACAGTTGTACAGTAATATGTTAGTAAAATACATTTCACATGTGAATTCTCTTCTGACTCTATAAAAATTCATGAATATAATCAAGGTGTGTGTGTGTGTTGTGTAATGAATTAGAATGTGTTGGTGTGGTGTGTGTGTGGTGTGTGTGTTTGTGTGTGGTGTGTGTGTGTGGTGTGTGTGTGTGTGTGTTGTAGGTGTGTGTGTGTGTGTGGTGTGTGTGTAGTGTTGAGTGTGTGACAGACAGAGAGAGAGAGAGAAGAGAGAGAGAGAGAGCGAGAGAAGAGAGAAGAGAGAGAGAGAGAGAGAGAGAGAGAGAGAAGAGAGAGAGAGAAAGGGAAAAGAGAATAGAAAATTGTTCGTTTAATGTGTTTTCACTACAGGCGAATATTTAATCTGCTGAGGATATGAATCACCTGTTTTATCTGTATGATCATACACTCTGACAGTGTGTTGTATGGACAACCATTTAATTACCACCAGTAAACGATGAATGTATAGTGTGAATGGATGTGTGTGTGTGTGTGTGTGTGTGTGAGTGTGAGTGTGTGTGTGTGTGGTGTGTGTGTGTGCGTGTGTGTGGTGGTGTGTTGTGAGTGTGTGTGTGTGTGTGTGTGTGTGTGTAGGACGAAGGGGGAAGAAGGGGAAGATAAGTGGTTAGGGAGCAATACAAATGTGTCCTGGTAAGAATGGAAGAAATCGGGAATTATGAATTGCATCCCATGATGAGTTTCATACTAGAAGAGATTAAGTTTACAACACAGCTGATATAAATCAATCAAACAAAAAAAAGGATAAAAATAACATGTAAATCATCGGAGTCAAATACCCCCACTGACTGTGTGAAAAAATTGGCAAACTGATGCAGAAAAAAGACTGAAGTGGATCCACAAGACATTCAAAACAAATCCCTTTCACATTTACAACAAGATTAATGAAATAACTGAAACCAAGTGTTTCTCCATAAAAGCAATCAACCATTACAAAATTGTTTTCAAGAGCATTTAAGTGCATTCTGTGCATATAAACTTCATTTTCTCTCAAACATCAAAGTAATTGTTTCAATGAGCTTTCAGTTAATTCACCTTAACACAGTTGTGATATAATTGAATTAATGAGCTCCTGAACAAGTTTTGAACAGGAAGATGGAAAATAAAGTCGCAGAAACACCCATAAGATAATGGCATATTATGTTTATTTCAACCTTTCTCAAGCCCCATGACACCTATAAGATAATGGGTAACTTATTTTGGATTATTTCCAAACCCTTTCACAAGCCACATGACACCCATAAGATAACAGCAAATATTTCGGTTTATTTCACCTTTCTCAAGCACACTGAACCAACTGACAAACATCACACTTAACATTACTGTTAGTCGTGTCGCTGAAAAAAAGTTTTTGAACCAATTATTTGAGTTCTTTCCGTAATCATTATAAATGTAAAAGAAAATGATGCAGAGCTGAATCTTCAGTGAATTTTTGTAGGGACCGCCTTCCTGCAGCACTTTCTTGCAGCCTGATCTGTCCTACCATTTCTGAAATCCCATGATAAGGGGGCACACAAACAAATCAGTTTGAAGTACCTTTCAGGATAAACGTTTACCTCTCATACTGATTTTTTAACCGCTGGTGGAGCAGTCAATAAGTTTCCCTGCTTTAAGTGCTGTGATGAAATACATTGTTGAGAAATGAGGTTGTGTAGAATGGGCCAAACACGACAAAGCATGCGCAATTTGTTTGAGAAACTTAAAGGATCTGTAGAACACACATACACACACACACACACTACACACACACACACAAACACCACACACACACAACCACACACACACACACTCACACACAAACACACACACAACACACTCACACACTACACACACACACTCTCTCTCTCTCTCTCTCTCACTCAGTCTCAGTCAATCTCTCACTCTCGATCCCTCTCCTCTCTCTCTCTCTCTCTCTCTCTCTCTCTCTCTCATCACCCTGTGTGTCTTGTGTGCAGGCACAAGTTAAAAACATTAGTTATGTGTGTACAATTTGAATTTGTGTATGAAGTGTGTTTAAATTCAGTAATAATCATCATTTCAATGTCAGCCTAATCTCCTTTCTCAATACAATCATCTTAATAGTGCTTTATCTATTATACGTGAGCTAGCATAGACCTGTCTGATTACAAATTGTTTGCCAATAAAGTCAACCTGTCCTTTGTCATAAACAAAGCATTCTTTTGTTATCGCCCTTAACTACTGCTTTCCCCAAAACTGTTTTTTTAATTTGGATTCTCTTTTCAGATAAAGCTAGAAGCGCCTGAACACAACTTTATATGGCTGGCACACCCATACAAATAATATATTAATGCAACTTGTCAACACATCAATAAAAGCTGGATGGAAATCTCATCTGTGTAAAAAAAATAAAAGGAAGGGGGTGGGGTCAGCAGTGACAGTGGTGATGGTATAAACAACATCTGCTTCTGTTCAACCAAGCTCAAAAGACAAATTTTCACAACATTTCTGTCTGCAATTATGTCCCTTTGGTGAATACTGTACCCCAGTACATGCATCCTTACAAGGCAATAGCAGTCATGAAGTGCATTATTCTACTAGCAGTGAGGTTGGGTTGTGGAGTACATAGCTTCTTTGTGGATCGCTTCAACATAACGCAGAGCCCATTTCTGATGTTTTCTTCACCACATGCACACAGACAACTACAAGCGGGCACAGTTTCCGTGGGATCCCTTTATGTTGTGCTGAAGAATGTTCTTCACCACATGCACACAGACAACTACTGCGTGCACTAGTTCCGTCCGTGGGATGCCCTTTATGTTGTGCTGATGAATTTTCTTCACCACAAGCACACTGAACACTACCGGTGCACAGTTCCGTGGGATGCCCTTTATGTTTGTAGCTGATGATGTTTCTTCACATCACATGCACACTAACAACTACTGCGTGCACAGGTTCCCGTGGGATGCCCTTTAGTTTGTGCTGGATGACTGTTTCTTCAACCACCTCACACTGACAACTACTGAGTCACAGTTTCCGTGGGTGCCCTTTATGTTGTGCTGATGGCCTTCAAACTGTGTGAACCACACCAAACTGTCGGCTTTCATGGAGGTAATGTCTTTGCTAAGGGACGATGAACAGAGCCACCACACGCCCATCAAGCACCCACCAAATGCCCATCAGCGCCCATCAAGCAGTCCTCAACGCCCATCAAACGCCCCATCAAATGCCATCAAGCGCCCATCAAACACCCAATAAAACGCCCATCACCGCCCATCTTGCACCTACAAATGCCCAACTTGCACCCATCAACACCCATCTTGCACCCATCAAACACCAAATCCCTTTTCCCCCCCCCTCCTTCCTTTGCCAACCCAGCCAACACCCATCTTCCCATCTTGCACCCATCCAGAACACCCATCATCCCCATCTTGCACCATCAAAACACCCATCTTGCACCATCACAACCATCTTGCACCCCCATCTTGCACCCATCAAACACCCATCTTCCCATCTGCACCACAAACACCCAACATGCACCCTCAACGCCCATCATGAACCAACAAACACCTCTTTCCCATCTTGCACCCATCCAACACCCATCTTGCACTCCATCAAACGCCATCTGCACCCCTCAAACACCACTTCCATCATGCACCCATCAAACAACCCATCTTGCACCCATCCAAACGCCCATCTTGCACCCATCAAACACCCATCTTCCTCTGCACCACCATCAAACACCCATCTTGCACCCATCAAACACCCATCATGCACCCAACAAACACCCAACTTTTTGCACCCATCAAACACCCATCTCCCATCTTGCACCCATCAAACACCCATCGTGCACCCATCAAACACCCATCTCCAGCAGCACCCATCAAACCCCCCCCTTGCCCCATCAAACACCCATCTTCCCTCTTGCCCCATCAAACACCCATCTTGCACCCATCAAACACCCACCTTGCACCCATCAAAACACCCATCTGCACCCATCAAACACCCATCTTGCACCATCAACACGCCATCTTCCCATCTGCACCCATCAAACACCCATCTTGCACCCATCAACGCCCCATCATGATTGGTCTTTGCACCCATCAACGCCCATCTTCCACCCTCCACACCCAACTCCATCTTTCAAACCCAACAAACACTCCATCTTGCCACCCATCAACCACACCATCTTGCACCCTCATCTTGCACCCATCAAACACCCATCTTCCCATCTTGCAACCCATCAAACAACCCATCATTGCCCCATCCAACGCCCATCTTGCACCCCATCAAACACCCATATTCCCATCTTGCACCATCAAACACCCATCTATGCACCCAATCAAACGCCCCATCTGCACCCATCAAACCCCCATCTTGCACCCGTCAAACGCCCACATGCAACCCTTCAAACACACCATCTTCCCATCTTGCCAACGCCAATCAAACACCCATCTTGCACCCATTTTTGTATGGTTTGGGGGTATCAAACGCCATCTTGCACCCATCAAACACCCATCTGCACCGAACTTGAGAAGACAAGTGATTGCTGCTCGGTTTCTCCTTTTTCATTGTCCCTCATGTTGCTTACCTTGCCTGAAGAAGACCTAAAGGTGAAAGGCGCGGCGGTGTCTGAGCGAATGTGTTTTTTGTCCATGGTAACCGTGGGAGTGATTTAAAGTTATTTTAAATTAGAAGCTCAAAGTTAACGACCTGTCACTGTTAGGCAACAACTTCTTTTCTGGTATTCCCTTTTTGTCTTTTGACTGTGTTGTGAAAGGAATTAACCCTTCTTCTGAGAAGCCCTGCAACCTGCATGATAGAATCACAGAGATCATGTGAATGAATCGATCTGATTTCCCAACAAGCACTGCTACCTGTGTCATGTGAATGAAATCGATCCTTAGTTCCCCAAGAAGCCCTGCTACCTGCATGATGGAAATCACATATCATGTGAATGAATCTATCCATATTTCCCCAATGCTCTGCAACCTGAGTCTGTGAATGAATCGATCCTGCTATGTTGATGATAACGTCACGCATCAAACCATGATTTATGTTGATGAATAAAGTCACGCATAAAATCGATCAGTCAAGGTCCAGTGAACCCCACTCATGAATGGATGGAGAAACACATCAATGAAATCAATCAATCCTGACCCAAGAGGAGTGCTCAACAAGATGATGAAAACACCTGTCCAGTGATATCAACCAATCAGACCCCAGAGAGTTCTCAACATGATTGATGAAATCACCTGTCCAGTGAAATCAATCAATCCTGACCCAAGAGGAGATCTCAACATGATGATGAAATCCCCAGTCCAGTGACCATCAATCAATCCTGACACAAAAGAGTTCTCACACCATGCTTGCTGAAATCACCTGTCCAGTGAACTCAAAGCTTCAACACTTCAAAGGGGCCCCCTGCTGTCATATTGATGGAATCACCTGTCCAAAAAAAATACTTCAATTTGATTGTAATCATTCAACAGATCTGCTATAGGTATGATTATGTCCCACTGTCCAGGGATATTTTATCCTTTTCATCTCAAAGAGGCCGCAGCTACATGAATGATGAATCATACCAGTCCAGGGATATTAACCTGTTTCAACCTCAAGAGGCCCTGCTACATGAATGATGAAGTCCCTTCCATTGAAATCAATCCATTCTCACCTGAAGAGGCCCTGCTAACATGAATGATGAAAGTCACCTGTCCAGGGATATTAATCCTTGTTTCCAAACTCAAAAGGTCCTGCAACATGAATGATGAAGTTAGCCGTACAAGTCAAACCAATCCATGCTTTAACTTAAAGGACCCCTGCTAAAAGAACGATGAATTCACTTGTCCAGTGAAATCCATCCAATCACACGTCAATAAGAGGCCCAGCTACATGAATGATGACGTCACCTTTCCAGTGAAATCACTCCATTTCCACGTCAAATGAGGCCCTGCTACATGAATGAGAAGTCACGTTGTCCAGTGAAATACTCATTCTCCACCTGAAAGAGGCCCTGCCACATGAATATGAAGTCACCCTGTCCATGAAATTATCCAATCTCGCTTCAAAGAGGCCCTGCTTCACGAATGATGAACTCCATCATAAAACCAAAACAGCTCTCCCAAACAGAGAAATCTGCTTGTGGGGAAATGCCAATCCGCCATTAAAAAAAAAAGAAAGAAAAGAAAATAAAAAGAAAAAAAACAATCCCTGCATGACCAGCCAGTAGCAATGAAAACACTATTTTGAACAAATGGCATGGTACTAAATATCTGAAAGGTAAATTTGAAGGGGACACTTCCCATAAGAAACGGTGTTCAAGTCTCTCTGGTGAGGTTAGTTCTACCTTACCTGGCATTGACTGCCCATGTGTTCTACTGATGCGGACATTGTGACAAGAAACCATTGGTGATGATCAATGCATAAAAGCCACAAAATGAAATGTTATTATCAATATTGTTATTATTATTCTAATTATTATTATAATTATTATAATTATTATTATTATTATTATTATTAATATTATGAAATACTGTATGGAGCCTGTCCCGGCCTAGACAATCAAGCTCTAAGCGCTATACAATCACACTCGTTACATCAATGGACTTGCCTATCCTGGTAGTGCAAACTGAAGAGCCTGCCAGCTGGTGCTTCATTCAGACGTTTCCTGTGTCATTCAGTTAGTATCGTTCATGCAAATTCCTTACTTTTAGCCATTCTATCCATTTCTCTGCAGGTGCATGCTATGTGTAATATAACATCCATACACCCACCACACAGCCTTCTCTCCTCGAAAAGTTAATGGATGGGATGTGACGCTGTGCAAGATGTTGATACATAGTACGTCACACACGGAAGCCTCGGATTATAGTTTCAATACAAATGACTATTAGGTGAATAAACTGCTGTGTGCAAGAAATATGGGACAGCAAAAACAAAAACAAAAAACATAACAAAAGTCGGTTTTCTATTGTCCTTTTTTCTGTTTTTGGTGCCACTACAGTAAGCACTGCACCCTGCTGCTCATTCATCCTCCCTCCCCCCCTCCTCCTCCCCCCCATCCACAGTCCACAGCCGAGGCCCAGGCTGCTGCAAGCTTCAGCACTGACAAATCCGCAGACAGCAGTTAATGTCGAGCCGTCAAGAGACACCCACTGGAGGAGACAACTGCACTGCTGCTGTGTCACTTCAGCGCTGTACAGTGCTGTACTGTTCGGATTTTAGCCATTCACTTGTCAGGCTTGTTCAGTGCTGCCTGTTCAGATTTTAGCCTGGTGGTCACTTCAGGGCTTTCAGTGCTGTCCCTGTTCGGATTTAGCCTGTGAGTCACTTCAGGGCTGTTCAGTGCCGTCTGTTTCGTATTTAGCCTGTGTGTCCTTCATGGCTGTTCAGTGCTGTCTGTTTCGGATTTAGCCTGTGTTCACTTCAGGGCTTTTCCAGTGCTGTCGTTCGGATTTAGCCTGTGTGCACTTCATAGCTGTTCGTGCAGTCTGTTCGGATTAGCCTGTGTGTCACTTCAGGGCTGTTTAGTGCTGTCTGTTCAGATTTAGCCTGTGTGACACTTCAGGGCTGTTCAGTGCTGTCTGTTCGGATTAAGCCATATGTTCACTTCAGGGCTTTCAGGGCTGGGTCACGGTGCGGAGTGTAGCCTGTTGTCACTTCAGGGGTGTTCAGAGCTGTCTGTTCTGATTTAGCCTGTGTGTCACTTCTGGGCTGTTCAGTGCTGTCTTTCGGATTTAGCCTGTGTGTCACTTCAGGCTGTTCAGTCTGTCTGTTCTGATTAGCCTTGTGTGTCACTTCAGGGCTGTTCATGCTGTCTGTTCTGATTTAGCCGTGGTGTCACTTCATGCTGTTCATTGCTGTCTGTTCTGATTAGCCTATGTGGGACATCACCTACTAGTGTCCCCTACTGAATGGATAAATAACTGATTAATTGCAGAGCTCGCTGAGTGAGCTCTCGCTCCGGAGGTGCCACCACGTCATTTAATGACAAGCCCCATGAATTTGCTGATACCAGTGACCCCGATTGGAAAAAATCCAAAGCCATAGAGGAGAGAGGGACATCGAAACTGAGTGTAACTATGAGAGCAGGGCATTAAAGGCCACAGATTGAAAACTTTTTAAAAAATGTATGCCTAATCAATGAGAATGGAGGGTGGAAGAAGATAAAGTTATGATTCCATTCTGGTCAGAAGACTGCATGTCAGGCGCTGTAATCTATGCTAACTTCAAAAATAATCCTGCATCCCAGGCCATGAGACTGAGCCATACACTCACAGAGACACATCCAATTAGTGGAATGAAACTTGATTGTGTGGTCCCAGTCTTCCCAACTGAGCCTGTAGCAAACTCCCGCTCTCGGTTAAAGCTGGTCGGGCAGAAACATCCCACAGGGCTCTGATGGAATCAAACCCACAACCTCCTAGCCCGAAGTCTGCGACGCTGACAATACGTAAATTAAATAAACACTTCCGGGACAAATTCAAACTCTTTCTTTCTCAACTTTCCTCTGTTCAGGGGCCTAGCATCCATAACTGTCTGTCAGTTGTGATGAGCAAAACGGTCTTCTGCAGAATCCAGTACGTTCTAAATGCATGTAGATCACACTCAATCAGCTTTCAACTCCATCATAGAGGTCCCACCAGCCAGTTAGTCAGAAGATATTTTTTATAGGACATCATATATCATATCTAACTTTCTATGTGCTCTCACATCATTCACTTGATTTTGGTGGGGGGGGGGGGGGGGTTCCATTTTTTCAGTCACATCTTATCCCCCCACCATCTTCTCCACCGCAGCTCCACTAATCCCCCCCCCCCTTTTCTTTACATACCTCCCCCACCCTTTACCCCTTCTCACCTTATGTGTGAGACTCATGTGTCACTTCAACTATGTTCCAGTTCTGCCATCTGGCCACCACACACATTTCTCTTGTGCCCATGCACCACAGCCACAGGGGAGTTATGAACAGATCAACGTCAAGTCAGTCATGGATACTCCTCACTCCCCTACCACACTACCCCCACCACAGAAACCCTGCAGTGCTTCCAAAGACAGAGAATAAAGAGCATGACATCCTTCTGTGGAGGTCAGTAACGAGATGGAGCTGATGCTGTGAAGTTTTCCAAGACTGTCTGAGACTACTAAAGGGCTGTGCTCTTTGTGCCACCATTCATCAAATGACCTGGCTTCAACCACGCTGGACAGAGACAGACATGTGCTCTAGTGTGTCCTCCAATCATCACATGACCAGGCGTCCAACCACGCTGAGAGAGACAGACATGTGCTCTGTGTGCCTCCATCATCACCTGGCCTGGCTTCAACCACGCTGCAGAGAGACAGCCATGGTGCTCTGTGTGCCTCCATTCATCACATGACCCTGGCGTCAACCACGCTGGAGAGAAGACAGCCATGAGCAGTGAGAGACAGTGTAACCACCAACAAGAAGTCAGCTGTGTGCCAGTGTCAGACAGAGTTGACCACCAACAGAGATCAGCTGTTGCAGTGTCAGACAGTGGGTGACCACCAACACAGATTCAGCAGTGTGCAATGTCAGACAGTGTACCACCCAACACAGAGTCATCTGTGTGCAGTGTCAGACAGTGTGACCACCACCCAACAGAGATCAGCTGTGTGGCAGTGACTGACAGTGAGACCACCAACACAGAGTCAGCTATGTGTGCAGTGTCAGACAGTGTGACCACCACCACAGAGTCAGAGCTGTGTGCAGTGTCCAACAGTTGTACCCACCAAAAAAGTCAGCTGAGTGCAGTGATCAGACAGTGTGACGACCACCAACACAGAGTCAGCTGTGTGCAAGTGTCAGACATGTACACCAACACGCGAGTCAAGCTTGTGCCAGTCAAACATGTGACCACCAACAGAGAGTCAGCATGTGTGCAGTGTCAGACAGTGTGACCACCACACAGAGTCAGCTGTGTGCAGTGTCAGACAGTGTGACAACCCACAGAGAGTCCACTGTGTGCAGTGTCAGACAGTGTGACCACCAACACAGAGTCAGCTGTGTGCTTCAAGCTTCCCACTGGAGCCTCCAGGCTCCACTCAACTCAGAACTGAAACATCTGGGAACAAAACAACCTCCAGCACACATGGGAATCAAACCCTCGACCTCGCAGCTGGTGATGGGAATGACTGCAACGGCACAACACATGCATTTTTTAGCCCCCACCCCCCCCCCTGCCCTACCCCCCCCCCCCCCCCCACCCCATCTGCTTTGACTTCTTCTGTCTCTGCTGTCCAAGTGATGCGGGTTATTTGCCTTGTACTTTTAGTTCCACCCTGCATTCAATCAATTCCATTCACTCTCCCATTACATCCTTCATTGTACTCCGCACCGCAGACGCTGAAAACAAGATTCCAAAACACAGTGACTGGGTCACAACTACATGACATGCCACCTGCAGTTGGAAGTCTGGTCCCTGTGATGTCAGGTGATCCAGTCGACCTCACACCGCAGTTCATTAACCGTCATGATTCCTGTTCACTGTCTGCCTCCCAGTCCTAGTGGCCCGTCACCATACTGGCCTTCCTCATGGCCGTAGTGCCAGTGGTCCTTTCCATAACCATCGCAGTCGTCCCGCTGGCTGACGCCCCGTTGGCGTTACATTACAGGTCACTTCTTTCTCCAGTTCTCCGCCACATAGCCAGTGCTGGGTTACAGTTACTTTACTGGCTGGAGATGACTGGGGTCTCTGAAAACACACAGGACTCCTAGATATCACACACACACGCCTGCACCACACATGTGGTGCACACATGTACACACATGCATGCATGTGCGTGAACACCCACATACACACACAGGAGAGCAAAGGTGTAGTAGAGGAGGAAAGAAAAATTGACAGAGAAGGGGGGGGGGGTGAAAAGATCTATAAGTATATAGGCATATCCCCAAATGATGGGAGCGTGTGACATTGTAAAAACACAAAATATTGACCCCTGAGAAACTACTATTGAACGTGTCCAAAAAGACAGTAAAGATTTGTCTCTAACCGTAAACAAACTAATAAAATAAAATTCCAACATTGGTTTTAAATGACTGAAAAACGAATCTAAGCTTGCAAATTTCTCAAATGCCTACAAGAATAAACTCACTCTGCTGATCTTGCAAGCAATAATGTGTATATTTTTTGTTTATTGTTTGTTATTAGTTTCCCCCTCCCTCGTGAACAGACTGTAGGTCAGTCCCATACCACCTTGACTTCTCTAAACAAACCCGTCTAGCAAGACAACTGAATGAAACAAGTAATGAAGTGGTTGGTAAATGGCATCAATCAGTCCCTTCCTAACAAGAAGCAACAGCTATTCATGTTTTACGCTCTAATTCCCTCTTCGTTTCAAATGAAGGTAACTGTGACAGTCTGTATGCCCAGTCCACATTAACTGTCTTGATAAAGCTACAAGGACCCAGACCTCAGTCCAGAGAGGAGGGGTGAGTGGTGGTGTGGGCTATGTCTTAGTGAATAAGACACGACAAGTTGCCACAATGAGGGCGACTGCAGGTGGAAATCTACACATTTTTTTAAAAGTATTGATAAGGATTCCACTGAACAACGTAGTGGCATTCACAGTAACAAAACATGACACGTTTTGATCTCTTAGGTCTTCTACAATCAGAGAGATAAGATAAAGCGCATTCTACCCAGCCGATGCAAAGGGCCACATCAGGCTGTCACCACGTTAAAACAACTGATACACACACACTCATGGACAACGAAAATGAATGAGCAATCCACGTTATCAACGACCAACCTGTGCTCAATTTGATGGAGTGTTTCCTCGTCATTTTCGTTTGTCGAGATGTGTTTTGTGTACCATCTTCGCCTGAAGACGACCTAAAAGGACGCAACGCGTCGTGTTATTGTCTTGTGATTCGTTGGTCAAGTTGTTCAGTGGAGGAGTCCTGATACATACTTTTTATAACACCACAAAAATAAGCATGAATGAAAATAACACTGAAAAAAGAGAGAGAGAGGAGAGAGGATGGAAGCTACAGACAGAGTTAAAAACAATCTGAATGACAATTGGCGACATGCTTTTGAAAGGCAAAGAGTTTTGATCCACATCACACCAAGGGCCACAAGCAAAAGGACGAAAGAGTGATCGGACAGTCAGTGAGGGTCACCACAGGATGGAACAAAGAATGTTTAAATCCTTTGGCCGGACAGAACAACAACATTACAGTTTTTGGCTTTGTTCACGTTTAAGTTTGTCTGTCTGTCATCCAGGTTTTTTTCCACATCAGAATACCCAGGCTGACGCATCCAAGCATTGTTGGATAATAAGAAAGAGGTCCAGACATGAACACCGGAAGATGATCAGAGAAGCTGTGAAGGAAAGGAAGGTTGAATTACAATAGCTGAATGGCGCAAAGGGGTGCAACATGAACAGGATGGCCCCAGCACAGACCCTTGGGGCACACTATTACAACCAGCTGAGACGGGTGTAAGTGATGTCAACAATGAAAAGGATAGCCCCAGCAGAGGGGGGGGGCAGGACCCTTGGGACACACTATACATTTACGTATGTACAAAATGGATAAAATGTAGCTTAATAAAATGTGTGCACATCTCTCTCTCCATCTCTCTCTCACTCAAACTCTCTCTCTCTCTCTCTCCTCTCTGTCTCTCACTTCTCTCTCTCTCTCTCTCTCCACTCTCGTCTCTCATCTCTCCGCTCCTCTCACCTCTCTCCCATTCCCCCTCCTCTCTAAGTCTTAGAAGATGAGGACCCTGTGTTGGTGTAAAATGTGTTTCTGTACAATAAGACAAGGAAAAAATATCTTAACTTTGGGGTGTCAATCCCATACGCAGTTTACCCTGTTGAGAAATGGGTCTTTTTTCAATATTGGGGAAGCTTAGTGCATTCTATTTAATGCCATCAATTTAAAGGCAAACCTGTAGACAGTCCTCACGCTAGAAACTCTGACATATGTGTATTGTTGCCACACTCATATAGGTACATTAAGTTTCATGTTAACTTGACCTCATTTCTGGGGCTTGGGCCAGAAGAATTAAAAGATGGTCCTTGAAAGAATTAAAGATTGTCATTAATCTCTCTCTCTCTCTCCTCTCCTCTCTCTCGGCTTCTATCTCTCATCTTCAGCTCTCTCCTCCTCTCCACTCTCTCTCTCTCTCTCACTCGTTCTTCTCACTCTCTCACTCTCTCTCTCTTCCACAGGTCCTGGTCCGATACTGTTCACACTTTGCTGATGATGCAATACACACCACTCAATTCTGATGTCACCTGTGAACTCTTTGCTGATGATACAACAGTACAACACAATCACACCCCCTGAAAGGGACATTATCACAGTCCAGATAGTTACTATTGTAGTGAAGAAGCAACCGCCTGCATCACTGACTCGCCTGAAAGGGAGGTCAGTATCACAGACAGATATGTACTAAGTAGTGAAGAATGGCAATATAACAGCCTGGCATCAACAGGGACGCGCCTATAGGGTCAGTATCCCAGTCAGATAGGTTACTATTGTAGTGAAAACGGCAACAGGCCTGGCATCAACAGAACCAAAAACAGGAACATTCCAAGAGCTGGCATTGGGGCAGGGACCATGAAGAATTCATGACGAATTTCAAAAACAAACACGTTTGAAGAACAATTAAAAAGAGTGAAACACCGCCTGAAAATTCACATTTGACAAAATGGAATCATCTCGCATCGCTAGTCAATTCAGAAGTGATTATGGGATGAAGCTTCGCCCCACACTACTGCTAGCAGGAAACCCCGAATTGCTCAATCCCAGTGAATGACTAGACCCAGCAGCAGGCAAGGACCCAAGGAACAAGAGGAAGGAACTGAAGTGATGATCACAGCAACATCTAGGAGATCTGTGACTTACAGAAGGAGCTTAAATCTAATCATGAACTGATGGGGAAATGTCAGCAGTAAAGAATAGAAGGATGCAAAGGAAGGGAGTCTGAACATTGTGAGGGACACTGATAACAACCTAAGCCACCAACGACACAAAGAAAGTTTTCATGACTGTAAAAGACTTAACAAAAGCGAAGTGAAGCGCCAGCACCATGCAGGTGCACGTCAGCCTCATGTCTCACACAGGATGAAGGACATGATAAAAAGGTGGACCTGATTAATGCTCTGAACCTGACAACAACAGAGCCCAAGAGAACAGAGTGCCGAGTATCCTCAGGGTGGACATTCCAATACCTTGTGAAGAAGTCGTATCTGCAGCGCTTCACTGAAACGTGCGAAGACTGCGGCATCGACAACATCCCTGCAAAACCTCTTGGAGCATGGAAGTAACTGACATTTTCAATTAACACACATCCAGCAAAGTCGAATGCACACAAGCGAGAGGTCCATGCTGTGGATTCAGAATGCTAAATTGCTACCATTCCCAAGTAAGGAATCCACTCCAAGATTACCGAAACTACTGTACAGTCATTGATCAGCCATTGCAGGAATTTAATGCTCAGATCATTCTATGTAGATGAATCAACCACAAGCAGGTGGCATAACTGCTGGAAAGTAATGCTCAGAATCAGTCATGTAGATGAACAGCCACATAATCATTCAATGAAGATGAACAGCCACAGAATCATTCCTATGTAAATGGAACAGCCACAGAATCATTCTATGTAGATGAACACCATCAGAATCAATCTAATAAAGAAGTAACAGCCACAAATCATTCTATGTAGAAGAACACCACAGAATCATTCTCTATATAGATGAACAGCCACAGAATCATTCTATATAGAGAACCGCACAGAAATCATTCTATGTAGAAATAACCGCCCAGAATCATACTATGTAGATGAACTCCACAGACTCATTCTATGTAGATGAACAGCCACAGAATCATTCTATGTAGATGAACAGCCACAGAATCATTTTATGTAGAAGAACAGCCACAAGCAGGTGGCATTACTGCTGAAGAACAGGTTGGATCCACAACAGCAGAAGCACCAATCAAACAGATCTTCAATGTTCCTACCCCACTTGAAAAGTATCAACACCACGCATCATACAGATCTAATAACATGTTCCTACCCCTCTTGAAAACTATCTCCAACAACAAGCATCACCATGTCATCACAGACCTTCAAGAGGGCATTTGACACGTCTGGCCTGAGGCACTGAGGACGAAATGACGAAATCCTGAGCATCGGCAAAAGCATAAATAACACCGTCTAGCATCCAGCAACTGTACTTCCATAGTGACCAGTGCAAGTGAAACATATATTGCTATCAACAGTGTTCCTGACCTCAGTTGGAGTCCATCAGGGCTGCCCTGTATCTTCCTCACTTTTCAACTTAAGCCGAATGATGTGTCCACCTGGAGATCATGTCAGCACTAGGACAGGACCATGGAGGAAGAATATATAGCCTTTGATTTGCAGATGACATCGATGACCAGTCAGGAATAAAAAAATTAAACCCGTGGCAACGGCATTATTTCTGACCAACATGACAATATATCTCCATCTTTAGTAATGGCAACAATAAAAACTAAAAGTGTGTGTTTGTGTGTGTGTGTGGTAGTGTGTGTGAGTGAGTGTAGTGTGTGTGTGTGTTGTGGTGTGTGTGTGGTGGTGTCTGTCTTTCTGTCTGTCTGTCTGGACTGTCTGTGGGCGCGCGTGCGCGCGCGCGCACAGTGTGTGTGTGTGGGTGTTGTTGTGTGTGTGGTGTGTGTGTTGTGTGTGTGTGTGTGTGAGGTGTGTGGTGTGCGTGTGTGTGTTGTGTGTGTGTTGTGTTGTGTGTGTGTGAGTGTGTGTGGAAATCACCACGCTATAACCACACAACTGTCTGTCTTCACCGTCTGACCAGGAGAGACAGTCAACCTGTAGGTGTAGGTGCCAGGATCGAAGGCAGTGGTCTTCATGGAAAATCACACTGACCAGTCTGACAGTGGTGCCACTGTCAGGTGGGTACAATGTGGATTGAGGAGCTGGTGATGTTTCTGTGTACTGTCCACTCTGGAACATGTGATACAATGGTGTGGTTTTATTTCAATCTGATTCAGCATCAGATTAACTTTAATTTCGTCACATTTCTTCCTTAAGATTTTATCAGCATCCAAAGCCTGTGCCTGAAAATCCATATCACATCAGTTGATGTAAAAAGTTATTAGCACTTCTGTTTCACACAGTCTCTGTAATTCTGAGTTGTCACTTAAATAGTATGGGATTAACAGAGAGAGAGAGAGAGAGAGAGAGAGAGAGAGAGAGAGAGAGAGAGAGAGAGAGAGAGAGAGAGAGAGGGGAGAGAGAGAGAGAGAGAGAGAGAGAGGGACAGAAGATATGCACACACACAGACAAAGGAGGGGGGAGGGAGAGAAGGGAAGAAGACATAAAAAAAATGAAAGAAGTGTGTGTTGTGTGTTTGTTTGTTTGTTTTAGTTTTACGTCTTTTCACATGGCGTGTTTTTAGACGATTATGATATTTGTAAATGATATACATCAAGATGACATTGATATTATTATACAAATGAAAACATAATTAAAAATAAAGCTTAAATCAGTGGACATGAACAACATAAAAAATGTTTGCTTCAAAAATGCTGAAATCTCATACTAATGTACCGATAGGACTGCGAAGTAAATATTTTGATACATTAGCCAAAAATGAATGATTTGAAGTTAGAGTCTTAAAATCATCAACTGTAGGATTATTTGGAAACTGAAAATTGGGTAAGTACTGCCGCATAGTGGGACAATTAAATAGTACATGAAATGTCAAAAGTTTTTCCCCACATATGCATTTTGCAGTATCAACATATTTACATTTTAATGAATTATATTTAAGTCTATAACACAAACTGGAAATTTCCCTCGGAAAAACATTCAACAAAGACATGCTGTAAGAGGTGTGCCGATTTACAGTGTGTGTGTGTGTGTGTGTGTGTGTGTGTGGTGTGTGTGGTGTGTGTGTGTGTGTGTGTGTGTGTGTGTGTGTGTGTGTGTGTGTGTGTGTGTGTGTGTTTGACAGACAGACAGAGAATGAGAGACAGAGAGAGAGAGTGAGAGCTAGTATGAATCTTTTATTGAAGGTAAACAGATAAGCTCAAATCTTCTTTACACTATGGACTAAAAAGAAAAAAATGTGTATATAAAAACTAAATCACAGTTACAGGATACTAACCATAACACATGAATGACACACACACACACACACACACACACACACACACACACACACACACACACACACACACACACACACACACACACACACACACACACACACAACCACACACACACACACACACTGTCATGCACTAGAGGCTGGCTGTACTATTTCTTTCTCAGTTTTGTTACAGCTCTGGAGCCATGTAGTTTCTTTTAGCTGTAAGTTTTTTTTTGAAAGACGAGGTTCACTGCACCTGAGTATGTTAAGATCTGTGTTGTTCCTGTTGTCCACTAAACAGTTGTTGTCTTATTTCTGACCTGGACAGCCATCCTCTTCTCCACCATCCATTCCCTCTCCCAACTGCAGTCCACGGTAAGACCAACAGTTTCTCCATTTTCGTCCAGTAGTCAAATAATGTATCGTTCGTCCTGTGTCTTACTCTAAGCACTCTGTCCAAGATGGCGGCCCACTCACCAAAAACATATAAGCAAAGTAACTCTTCACCCCATTCAAACCAATATTATCACATGCCAAGCTGAAGCCTTCATATGCTCTGGCTCTATTTACCCTGTTGGTTATCTACTCTTGGATTATAGTCATCCCACAACTTCAGCTTCCTAAACTCCTTCCTCTCTCTGAACATGACCAGTTCCACAAACAGCAGCAACACATCCAGTGCTCCCTGCGGTATCTGTGACTTGCCTGTCCACTTGGTTGACAGAGGTATCCACTGTGGATCCTGTGGATCCTGGTTCCAAGATCCTGTCAGTATACAGACCAAGATCTGACCTAGCATAATTTTAAACTCCTCTGATGTCGCATGGGTTGTGTCATATGTGCCGATGCAAACCATGTTGGTACAACTTGACCTTCATGGTGTTGAACAGGAGTACATCTGACAATGTTAGTCTACAGTCTGTGCCTGACATCGACTCTGACTTCATGGTGTTGAACAGGAGTACATCTGACAATGTTAGTCTACAGTCTGTGCCTGACATCGACTCTGACTTCATGGTGTTGAACAGGAGTACATCTGACAATGTTAGTCTACAGTCTGTGCCTGACATTGACTCTGACTTCATGGTGTTGACCAGGAGTACATCTGACAATGTTAGCCTACAGTCTATGCCTGACATCTGACTTCATGGTGTTGATCAGGAGTACATCTGACAATGTTAGTCTACAGTCTGTGACTGACATCGACTCTGACTTCATGGTGTTGAACAGGAGAACATCTGACAATGTTAGTCTACAGTCTGTGCCTGACATCTGACTTCATGGTGTTGACCAGGAGTACATCTGACAATGTTAGTCTACAGTCTATGCCTGACATCGACTCTGACTTCAATCCCCTGCATTCCTGAATCCCCAGCCATCACAGCCAGCATGGCAAACAGCAACATCGCTTTAAAGATTCCTTAACATGAACTTCCATTCAGACTCAGGAGTCATCTGTAACAACTAACTTGTTAGACAGCACACACCTTGACATCATCAAAGGAACCCTGACATGGCTACAGAAGCTGAACCACCCCAAACCCCTCCCCCACCCCAAACCCCTCCCCCCACCCCAAACCCCTCCCCCACCCACCCCTCCCCCCACCCCACCCACCCTTCCCCCACCCCACCCCCACCCCACCCCCTCCCACCCACCCCCCTCCCCCCGACATGATCTTTGAACTTCTGAAAGAGATTAACATTTTTTATCTCATCTAAGATTTTACAAAAGAAATGTTTCTAACGAAGTGTCTGGCTCGTTTTTAGAAGGTGTATTTTAAAGAGATGTGTGAGTGTTTTGTTTTTGTTTTGTTTTTGTTGACTTGTGAGTTGGGTTTAATCTGGTGACAGCCCTGATATGGCCTTTGCAGTTGGCTGGGCTATAAGCAACATTACATTACCTTACCTACATGTTCCTTGATTTCCCAGACATGCTGTAATCATACAGCTGACAAGGTTTGCTGTGAACAGTTCATCCATGTCTTTTCTCCAGCATTCTGAGTTATTATCCACTGACAAATCTGTTGTCAATAGGAGTTTTGGTCTGACTCTAACATGTTTCCAAAATGCAGTAATCTGGATCATCACTTTCAAAGTTACTAGAAATAATTATCTCTAGTTCTCCCCAAACTGGTGATGTCATGGCCATTCTATGACCTCTTCATATTTGTCTGCAGAATTTCATGTGCTGAGATCGGTTTTTTTTTCTTTTGTGAGACAGGTTTTGAACAAATGTTGCGTTTTCTGTTCTTGATGTTTCATCACTGAACTGGCAACAACATGAGAATCACACCTTGCCTCATACGTTAGGATAGAGGAACAGAGAGGTAAGGGTTGTCACATTACATTTGACGGTCAAATGTGTTTCTCAATGTATGAGAACCTTTGTTATTGTATACATCTGCATATAAGTAAGTGAGTGAGTGCGTGATGTGGTGTGTGTTGTGTGTGTGTGTGTGTGTGTGTGTGTGTGTGTGTGTGTGTGTGTGGTGTGTGTGTTGTGTGTGTGTGTGTGTGTGTGTGTGTGTGTGGTGTGTGTGTGTGTGTTGTGTGTGTGTGGTTGTGTGTGTTGTGTGCGCGTAGTGGTGGTTGTGCATGCATGCGAGCGTGCGTACCTGTGTATGTGTTTGATCAATGCACGCTCAAATACATAATGAAGCCACACTGCTGCCACTGAGAACTACCACCAACACTCTGATCATCAAAAACACCTTCATCATCCAACCAGCAGCCTGCTTTTTTTCTGTTCCAGAAGTCATTAGTATTCGCTTTGTTTTCTGACAGTACGGTACGGTAGTTTAGCTACACCCTCCTTCCTTCTGCCTACCCACCCCCTTTTTTTTCTTGTAGTCTGTCACCAAGTCCAAGGTACAGCATTACCCCTGGCCCTCCCATTCCCTCCCTTTCCCCTCTGGTTGATCGTCAGTGTGGTCTGTGACAGTGCTGTGCATGAAAAAAAGATAGAAGACAGTGGGGGTAAGAGGTACTGTGGAATGGGCGATATCGAGTTGAAATGTTGATTGTGACAATCTAAAAGTACTCACATCTCTCCTGTAGGACCACATGCAGGAATAGTCTCCAGTGGAAGAGAAGATCCGTGTGATGTCCACAGTGCCCCTCACTGTCCACCCTGATCCCGTGGCAGGTGTGGTCACTGTCATGGTGGGGGTGGACAGCACAGCATGAACTGTAACACACACACACACACACACACACACACACACACACACACACACACACACATACACACACACACACACACATGCACGCACGCACACACGCACACACACACACACACACACACAACACACACACACACACACACACACACACACACACACAAACACGCACACACATACTCACACACAAACACACACACACACACGCACGCACGCACGCACGCACGCACGCACGCACGCACACGCACACCACACACACACACACACACACACACTGAACCATCACAGCGTTTACACACCCAATCATTCCTTATTAAGACATTGCACACTGCAACATTGATATCATAGTTTGCAATTATTCATTTTTGGGCATGGGTTGATTTTTCTTCACTTTCTCATCCATTCTGTTGGATTATTTGACAGACAGTGTCATGCTGTTTACATCCTTCTGTTGGATTATTTGACAGACAGTGTCATGTTGTTTACATAATAATAATAATAATAATATATAGATTTTATATAGCGCAATTCTTGGAATCAACTCATTGCGCTCTACAATCAATACTCATATACACAACGGGCTGCCTACCTGGGTAGTGCCGACTGAAGAGCTGCCAGCTGGCGTCATTCGGTCGTTTCCCGTGTCATCCAGTCAATATCGTTCAATATCAATTACTCCTTCGTTCTTTCCATTTCTCACGCAGGGTGCATGCCATGTGTAACGTGTCATCCATACCAACGGCCAAACTGGCCTTCTCTTCCGAAAGTTGGTGATGGGATTTTACGTGTGTGCAAGATCTTATGCATGCGTTCACACACGGAACCTCGGTTTATAGTCTCATTCGAAGGACTGTATGGGAAATGGAGTCCGAACCAATGTTAACTCCGAGGGAAAAATCCCCCTGTACCGAAACGCCGCCGTGGCGGGGGTTCGAACCCGCAACCCCAGGATCACCAAGATTACGAATCCGGCGCTCTACCACTGAGCTATTCCGGCCCCTTCTGTTGGAGTATTTGACAGACAGTGTCATGTTGTTTGCATCCTTCTGTTGGAGTATTTGACAGACAGTGTCATGTTGGTTACATCCTTCTGTTGGAGTATTTGACAGACAGTGTCATGTTGTTTACATCCTTCTGTTGCATTATTTGACAGACAGTGTAATGTTGGTTACATTGAGACCAGTGGGGCGGAATCGCCTTCGTCATCTCGGATAAGCTGCTCCCCAATTGCTCCTTTGACTCTTCTTTTGATTTTCAGCATCGGACGTTTCAACTTGTTGACCTAAAACTGTCCCTATCTAGCGCTCCTGTCACTAACATTTGTTTTGATTTACAGACCAGTACCCAGCAGAAAGAACAACTTTACGCCCAGTTTGTTTGTCAACGAACTTCCAGACTTTCTTGAATTTGTAAATGACCTTCCAGGAATATTGTTATTGATCGGCGACTTCAACTTCCATTTCAATAAGCCCACAGTTGGATACACGCCCGAGGTGTTGGAAATTTTAGATACTTTTGGACTCCAGCAGTCCGTGAATGAAATGACGAACAAACAGGGTAACATAGTAGACTGGGTAGTCTACAGAGACAGCGATCATCTTCTTAAATCCTCAACCGTTGACAAAAACCTTGCATCGGATCATTATGCTGTGAAGTGTGAATTAGATATCGTTAGGCCCGCCGTTCCAAAGACTTACAAGGAAGTTAGGAAAATTTCTGCTATCAATATAGAGGCTTTCAAATCTGATCTGACCACGGCCATACCGAGCGAGCCATCGGCCTGTCAGCTGACATCTGCCCTCCGTGCCACGCTTGATAAGCATGCTCCAGTGAGCAGGCGCTTGATCACCGATCGCTCACTGTGTCAATGGCACAACACAGTGGTCCCGAGTTGTCGGAGGCCAAGCAGGAGAGGAGGGGGCTGAGAGGTGATGGCGCGCCACGGGACTGACTGTGCACAGGGAAATATATCAAACTGTGAGAAATCATGTTACTGACATTGTTCATCAAGCAAAAATTTTGTTCTATTCTTCAAAGATATTGGCCTGTAATACGGCCAAGCAACTATTTAATGTCACAGATAGTCTCCAAGGCAAAGTCAGCTACTCCCCCCTTCCCACCATCTTCCATACCCAAGAGCTCCCTCAGAAATTCTTAGAGTTTTTCAATGGCAAAATTGACACTATCCGTGAAAAGCTAGATTCGACTGCACCTGTACATTTCTAAATGACAAAGTTTACTGTGGACCTCCTTTGGCTTGTTTTAGCCCTGTTAGTCAAGACTATGTCAAAAAACTATGTTTGCAATGCAGCCCTAAGTCATGTGAACTTGATGCCATTCCCACTAACTTGCTCTTTTAGTGCACTGATTACGTCCTACCCCATCTTACTCATGTTATCAATACCTCTTTGTCCTCTGGTCACGTTCCTGAAATCTTCCAGCCGGCAGTGGTACGTCCATCGATCAGGAAACCTCCTTTGGATAAAAATGTTTTAACAGAATTATCGGCCAGTATCAATTTGTCATTTCTATCAAAATTATTGGAGAAGATCGTTTTGGAACAAATTCTAGAACATCTCGAAAAGAATCATCTTTTGAATCCTCATCAGTCTGCTTACAGACAAGGCCATAGTTGTGAGACAGCACGCCTCCGTATAGTCAATGACCTCCTCTGCGGCTTGACGATGGGAATGTTTCCTTATTAGCGATGTTAGACCTCTCCGCAGCATTTGACACGATCGATCATAATATTTTGTTCTCATGGCTCCAAACTTCCTTTGATTCAAAGACACAGCTCTCGACTGGATTATCTCTTACTTGACTGGACGGACTCAGACCAGTGTGTGTACAGGGTAGATACTCAGACAGTTCTCCTCTTAGGTAGGGTGTGCCTCAGGGTTCTGTACTGGGGCCAGTCCTTTTCGTGCTGTATGCTAGTCCTGTGTCTGACGTCATCAGTGGTCACGCCATGTCGCATGAGAGCTTTGCTGATGATACTCGGCTTCATCAGTCGGCTCCCATTGCTGAAATCAACTCACTGATTTCACGGACGCGGGGCTACATTGCAGACCTGAAGGACTGGACCAACAAACTACAACTAAACGACGACAAGACGGAACTCATGTTCGTGATAAAACAGCCTAACCATCCTTCTCTGCCTTCAACTGTCACTATCAATGACTGTACTGTCTCTGTCTCCACATCTGTCTGCAGTCTAGGGTCATTCTTGACCAATCCCTCACCTTTGAGAAACAGGTTTCAAATATTTGCAAGATTGCCTATTCAGAACTAAGAAGAATCAGCTCCGTATGTCACCTTCTCTCTACAGATGCTACAAAAATTTCATTTTGTGCCTTTGTCTTATCTAGAATAGATTACTGCAAACTCACTTTTGGCCGGCCTTCCAAAATACCTGATAGAAAGATTAAACAGCGAATCCCAAATCATGCAGTCCGAGTCGTCTGTAAGCAGGAAAATATGATCACATTTCGCCTCTACTTCACTCTCTTCACTGGCTATCTGTCTCAAACCGTATCTCGTACAAAATCTCAACTCCGCGCTTTCCCCTGCTCTCTTTGAAAATGGACCTTCATTATCTCACAGATCTCCTTAAAATCTACAACCCCCTCTCGACACTACGCTCCTGTGCTGATGACCGCCTTCTACGAATGACTCGCTTCAAAACTACTACTGGTGAAAGATCTTTCTCTTTTCAAGCTCCACGACGTGAAACAGACTGCCAGACTCTCTCAGACATTCAGATTCATATCCCTTCTTTCAAGTCTAAACTTAAAACCCATCTATTTTCTCATAATTAATCAATGCAGTGAGGGGGGGGGGGGGGGGGGGGGGGGGGGAAGGGGGAGGGGGAAGGACAACCAAACTCATAGCCGTCTGGGCCTTTTCAAATGTAGTGTTTGTGTATGTTCTCCATTACATGTATTTGTTGTATGACTAACGTTATAGGATTAAGTGTTTGCAGTGATACTTTAAAAATAAGTGAATGTCACACTCGTAGGATTAGGATTTGTTTCTTATTTTAGTAATAGTATTTGTAGCTAGGTGTAGGGTGTACTATTGTATATGTGAAGGGTGAATGTAGTATGACTTTGTAAAGTGCTCAGAGAAATTCGTTTGATTAAGCGCTATATAAGAAACCATTATTATTATTATTATTAATTATTATTATTATTATTATTATTATTATTATTATTATTATTATTACTTTTACTACTACTATATTATTATTATTATTATTTTTATTTTTATTATTATTTTTGTTATTATAGGGGGGGTTCCCTAGTCGAAAAATCATGCACTTCATGCAAAAGCCCCAAATTTTTGGGGCAAGAGGGCCTTTTTTAGGGCCGAAGAAACCGTTTAGAGCCCCATAAAAAATTTGAAAAAAAGTATTTTTTAAGTTTTTTTTCAAAATGGCCGACACAAAAAATTGGAAAAATTTTTTTCATAATTGTTCTTTTAATGCTACAAACCCCCAAAATGACTTAGAAGGAAATTTCACCCCGGGAACTAACCAATCGGTCATTTTTTAAGGGAAAATTTTGTATTTGACAATTTCCAAAGAGGGCCGCCAGCAAAAGGGAGTCGTATGCTGTCTTCATTCATTTTCCCCCATAAACACCAAAAAGTTATAAAAAAAATAAAAATAAAAATCAAAATAAAAATAATGAATAAATAAATGAAATAAGAAAAAAGTAAATAAAGAATAAAAAGATATAAATAAAATAAATAATAAATGAACAATTTTAATGGGTGGTGATCGTGAGTGACTTGGTTAGGGGGGACGTATGTGGGGGGTGCGTAAGTAGAATGATTGAAGAGAATGAAATGATCAATGGTGAAAGATTTTTTTGGGGGGGGGGAAACAAATAGGTTTGGCGTGGAAGGGGTAATGGGGAGGGGGGGGGGAGAGGGAAAAAGGTTTTTATACTCTCCCCCACCAAAGTAGCAGGGGGTGTGGGGGCGGGGAAAATTCATGAAAAAGTGTTGCTGGGGGCCGGCCAGACGCCTCCAATTCGTTGGGGCGCCCACCCCAACCCAGGGGGTCCCCAGGGGGCGGAAAAGGGAACAGCCCCAGAAGGGGGGTTAGCTGCAAATAAGCCCCGGACCAACTGGCATGTTCCTACCAGGCGGGGGGGTCAACAGGGGGACGTTGTCCCCATTGAAATACCCCTGGTCCTAAAAGGGGCTCATCTGCGTTAAAGGGCGCTTAAAAACCTCTAGCCACGGGGGGGGGACCCCGGAAAAACAAACCCCCCTGTGCTCCGGGTAGGAGTAGGGGCCCATGACTTTAAAGGGTGAGGCCCCCCAAAAAAAACTCCACTGAAGCGGGGGTATCGGGCCACTGGCACAACAAAACCCATACCCGCACTCCCTTTTTCATGATGAGCATCCACAAAAATTCGATGTGGCGCTCACCTTTGGGCCCCCGGGGGAGTGGGGAGGGGGCCCAAAAGCCTCAAAGGGGCCCATCCCAGAGTCGGTGGTGGGACAAGGAAATTCCGCATGCCTATGGAGGAAGAAAGCAAAAAATTCCCCAAATGCTTAACTTTCTCCATGGAATGCAGAAGGGTGCAAAGAAGAAATTTGGCCGGGCAGAAAGGATGCACAAGAAATTTGATAGCGTGTCCAAAGACACATTTGCCCGAAAAACCACGCTTTAAGTGGGGGGTTAGGGGAGCCATCGGGTTGGCGGAGGAAAGAAGCAAAGGAGGGGTGCTTGTCTTGGTGGGAATTCCATCGCCGCACAAAACTCAAGACAACACCAATCAACAGGAGGACCCAAGGGGTGAAATGTCTTAAAAAACCAACATCGGACTACAATGTCTTTTCCCCTCAAGATCGTGATTTTCCCCCCCAATGAACACCCCAAAAACAATGTTGGGGGGGAGTTTTTAACATCACTCAAGAGGGGGCTTGACAGACGGACAAGAGAGGCCAACAATTGGGGTTTGGGGAGATTACACACATCTTCACTCTCAACCAAGAAGATGATAAAACCCCTTCTATTTGGGAGCGGATGACCACACAAACACCAGATCTAGCGTTTCCCCACCAATGATTGTTCGAAACCCAAAAAAAAACAGCCCCAAACCCACTTGGGGAAAGGGCCACAAGCCCGTAAAACCCTATCAACCTCAACTTCGGGCCCCCAAGCAAAGTTTTTTTCTCCGCTGAATTAAAAAAGGCGGTTGGACTCTTTTCAGCCCCCCTCACAGACACATATACAAACCCAACAACTTTGGCAGAAGGACTAAAACCAAAGGGTTCAAGCTTCACAAAGGCCGTTTTGAAACTCTACAAAATCCTCCCAAGGGAGCAAAAAAACACTACAACCCTACTGGCGGGGAATCAGAATGGGGAAGATGCTTTTTACGGAAGCCGGGAACGAGCAAAAAAAAGGGCCTCACGGGAACAACATAGCGCGAAGAAATAACTCCCAATACAAGCGTCCTGCAACAAGTGAAAGGGAAAGGGGAAAGGAAAGAGAAAACTAAAAGCCGAATCTCGACAAGGATGGCAGCAAGCTGGGAAACTGGCAGAACCCCATAACGAAAAAACAAATCACTCCACAAAAAACAATACAAAAAATGGAATTACCTCCGGGAAAGAAAGCGCAGCCACTCTGACGTCTATAAAAAACTCAGCAATTTGGAAGTCCCCCTAAACATAGAGCTGATGCACAGGGCCCAGGTGAACTTATGAGAAAAACCCCAAGGGGAAAGTCATGATCCCCGCTTCACAGAAAAAAGAGCTGGGCAAGCTTTGCAGACCCCAAACCCAAAAAAGCCCGGGCCAGAGGAATCACCAATGAAAGTTTTCCATTTGGGATGGAGAAAGGGCAGTCCTTCTAAAAATTTTTTAAACTCCACGGAAACAGGATCAGTACCACAGGTTGGGGGGAAGCAACATGCCCCATTCACAAAAAGGGAAAGGACAAGTAAAAGGCGACAGCTACGCCCTTCAGCCTTACAAGCGCTTAGGGGGGGAGGAGAGACTTTCAAACAAGTTGTCTGGCACCTTGGGAGCACAGCGCTGAGCCCTAACAGGGGGGCTTCCCCCCAACACAGATAAACAGAAGACCAGATCCTTTATCCCCAAAGCATTGAGGACGCCTTCCAAAAAAAAAAAGAACACGTTTGCTGTTTGGATTGACAGGAAAAGGGCGTTTACAAAGTCAGAAGGAGGGATTCAGGCAAAAATAGGGCGAGGGGTGTGTCGGGGAGGAGTACACCTGGGGATCAGCCATACCTACACAACCGCCAAGCCCATAAAGATTCGGGGAAAAAGAGCAAGAAGAAGGTGCAGACAGGGAGTAACCACAAGGGGACCCTTTCGCCAACGCTGTTCCTCTCTTTTGAGACTGTCAAGTTTTGCCAAGGGGGGCAGGGGACGTCTACGCAGAACCTGGGCTATGGTGCCCAAAGAGAAAACCCCACTAAAAACACGGTACGCCTCCAAAACTGCCTCAAAAAGCAGGACTGGCCCAAAGGGAAAGGTTGCTCGCAACTAAAGCAAAACAACCCACAGTCTTCAGCCTATCCCAAGAAGCAAGGGCAAGCTGACCTGAACACCCAAAGATTGCAGAGGAACCCACACCTACCTACCGGGGAGTGACCTTTGACCGCAGGCTCATTGGAAACGCAACCCCAATGCTGTGGGGGCCAAGTAATGGCGATATGGGGAAACTTGCGGGAAGGGAGGGGGGGCTGACGAAAGTACCCGAAAGACTCTACAAGGAGAGTCCGACCTGTATTTGAGTAGGGGACATCAGCAGGGCATCAGCTGCAAAGTCAACCCTTTGACCATCTCAAAAGATACAGAACCAACCAGGGTCATAACTGGCCCCCTGAATCCACCCCAATTTGAAGAGGAGGAGCCCAGGGGCGCAGTCTTTGGGAGGCGAAGGGACACAAGTCCTACCGGCAGCAAAATTAAAACCCCTGAAAACCATCAATAAACCAAAATGACAGCCCCACCAAGGGGGCCGGGCGAAAAAGGGGCAGCTTCATCCACCAGTAAAGCGCCTTGAAAGACAGATCCCGTCTTGATGGAACCGAAGCAAAGCCAAAGGGGGCAAATGTCACCCACCCGTTTGGGAAGGGGCGGGTGTTCCCAACTCGTCACCAGCTTTCCGGGGAAAGAGGGAACACAGTCAGACACCCAAAGGAAAGCCCTGGCCAGGGGTACACTGAAACCCAGTCCCCCCCAGGAAACGGCCCATGTCTTTACAGATGGCCCCCACAGAAGAAACAAGGGATGGTGGAGCGGGAATCTTCCTCTGAAAAAAGACGGAGTAAAAAATTTGCAATCCCAAAAAAAAAATACTCCAAAAACCCGACTGGCGAAAACTCCGTGGGGCAGCCAAAACAGTCCCAAAACTCCTAAAACAACGGGGAAAGGTGGGGGGTGTTCTCAGACGCTCTCTCCGTACTCCAACCCTCAAGAACTCCCGCTGGAAAGACAAACCATTTACTTCAGCCCTTTTCCCCTGAGGCCGAGTGGAAAAGGGTGTGCAATGGGTACCAGCACCGGGGTACGGGGGAAAACAAAAGGGATATTCGGGCAAAAACGGTGCACAAAAGGGACAGCAACAACCGGGTGTCATATGATGAAATCAAACAATCATAAAGCACGCAAGGGAAAAAAGTGGCACCTCACCCCCCAAACACAACCCCGAAGACAAATACCATTTTCTGGACGACGGCAACAGTCAAGATCTTCCGCCTGAGGACTGGCACAATCCCCTGCACCCCACATGCACCAAAATTTGGCTTTGACAGAGTGGAGAGGCCCTTGGGTGGGGACTAATGCACAGACCAACCTTCAAGACTGTATGACGCAGCAGCACCCAGGGGGAAATACGGGCCAACACCGACACAGTGAAGCCAAGTTGTACGCACCCTGGGGGAGTGCGGGGGACGGCACCCTTTCATGGGAAAACCGGGGCTGCTAAATTAAGGGGGAAGCGAACAAAGGGGGAAGGAAGAAGAAGTGTGAGGGGGGAAAAAAAAGGGGGGGGGGGTTTGGGGTGGGGGGGGGAAAAGAGAGGGGGGTATTTGGGAAAAATTAAAGGCAAAGGAAAAAATTTGGGGGATTTTTCAAAAACCCATACACACCAAATTCTCACCACACACCAACACACACCCCAACACACACACACACACACACACACACACCATACATATATATTATATATATATATATAAAAATATTAATATATTATAAATATTTTATAATATATATATAATATATATATATTTTATATATATAAGACTGATGAAAGTGGCCTTTAAAGGTGAAATCAACACTATCCCACAACACACAACACCACACACAACACCACACCACACAAAATATATATATATTTTTAATATATATATATATTATATTATATATATATTAAATATAAATATTTAAAATTTTTATATTTACAAAACAAAAAAAAATTCCAAGGATAAGTACCGAGCACCGTTCCCAACTTACAGACAGTTGGTGTTGAAATGACTGCAAGAAATATTAAATTTATAAGAGCAAGCTTGTTTTAAATTAATATATATATAAATTAAAAATTATATATATATATATATAATATATATATATATATATATATTAAATAATAATATATATTAAAAATTTACGACTTCCAAAAAAAAAGCGAACGTTTGAAAGGTTTTTTTGGGTAAAAAAGGGGGAATATACAATATTGAACCTTTGTGGCAAGTTGTTTGGGTCCAAGATCACGTGCAGTGAAAAATTGTGTGAGCAACACATCATTCCCGGCTTGGGGGGTCAAAAAAAAAGGCAAACTGGTTGCGCAGTGGGCACGTGCCAATGCAGACCCAAATAACCAGTACAAATACGCAGGCACAGCCTTAAAACCCACGCAACAAGGGGTTCGGTAACGATTTCCCGTCTGGCACTACAAGTGCCATTCTACGAGAAAGGAACGCAATCGTGCCCAGGCCATCGGAGGCGGGTGTGGATCCCAGGCAGGTCCCCCAACTCTTTAACGCCAATCTCAAACCATCTTCGTCTGCAGCACCGCGCGAGCACGGGGACCACGATGATCGTCCCCGGCCAACCGCCCTTGGGTCACCACACAAAAGAGACGCCATTTTTTTCAAACCCCATCGTGGGACGGCGCAAACAGCTGCAAACAGCTCGAAAGGTCCTGGGAATCCCAAAACGAATCAGCCTCAAACTAGGGGCGGCATCTTAGGAGAACGGGTGGCAGTGGGCGCCCCTCACAAGGCCCGGTACTGCCAAGACACCGGCGGGAAACACTGCAGGGGGCACAAGCCCGAATCAACTGGTGCAGGCAGCAGGGGGAGCTACGTTCCAAGAGAGCCGTTTTTGTTTTTGAATGGCTGGGTCGTGTCTAAATATGGCGTCGACCGGTAACGCTTCGATCCTGTGGGGTAGAGGGGAAACCCCCGGGGAGGCCCGCGTTATGATATGGGGTGAAATTTGGCTTTAAACCCCCCCAAAGGGACCGTCATCTTTCAGAACATTGGTCCTGGTCGCGGACGGGGGTCAAGCCAGCATACTCAACCAGGTGCTCAGACCTCATGTCGACCTTTTTTTGCGCAAAAACCCAAACGGACATTCCAACAGGACAATGCAAGCCACACACCCCCAGGCCCCCACAATTTCTTCAGCAACAACGTCAATGTGCTGCCGGACAGCCCCCCAGTCCCGATTTAAAACCCCAAAAAACATTTTTTTGGGAGATCGGGGAGACGGTTTGGGCCCCCTTTTTCCCCCGACAAACAACAGCGGCCAACTTCACCAGGGGCCCTCGTCCATGTGTGGCTGGTGTCCAAGGGACGCATCAAAAACCCGGGGCCCCTCAAAAACCGCAGTGTCAACAGTTGTCAACGCAAAGGGGGGCCCCACACGGTATTAGGATTCAAGTGGGTTTTTCCTTGACCTTGGATTTTCCACACCCAAAAAAATATTGCTGATGACATTTTCACAATTACGGGGTAATGAAAACAATCACGTTTAATTCCCCCTTTTCCCCTCTGTTTCAATTGGACCAATAAAATTTTACCCCCAAACCCTTTACTTTTTCGTTTTCGCGTTTTTTTGGAAGTCAAATATATATAAAATTTTTATTATATATTTATTTATAAAATATATTTAAATATATATATATAACACACACACAAACACACACCACACACACACCAACAACACACCACACACATTTTATAAAATATAATTTTATATATTAATATTATATATTATATATATTATTAAATTATTAAAACACACACACACCTACCACACCACACCACACCACACACATAAATATTTAAAATTTAAAAATTTTTATTAAATATATATTATAAATATATATAATATATTGTAGGTTTTTTTTTTAATATTTTTAAAATAATATAGATCATTTATTTTTTTTAGGGGGCAGTTTGCTTTGTTTGATGTGAGGGGGGTTTGCTAAGGGTTCGCTTAAAAACCCTTCTTACGCTATTTTGGGACTTCATTACTTCCCGTGTGTACTCGTTTTTTGGGGGTCTTGCACATAAACTTTTTCCTAAAATTCCAAAAAAAAAAGTTATCAAAAAAAAATGAAAGTTTTAGGGCTAGAGAAATGTAATAGCCGCTTCAACTCACCCTTCGCCCCAAACCCTTTTCGGGCGAAAGTGACCCAGAGCGGCAATAATTTTTCCCGACAAAAAGACTTAAAAACCAAAAAAATAACATTTCTACAAACAGAATACGGGTAGGGGTTAACCCTTTTTTAATAAATTTTCAAACTTTTCAATTTGTTTTTTTTTAATCCAGTTTTTCCTGACATTTTCAAAAACACATTTTTGGCAAAACATCTTCAAATGATCTCGTCCCTTTTTGTGAAATAACCTACAGTCTTTAACTGTTCTCTAAAGTCTTTTAAAAATGAGTTATATTTTGGCAAAAATCCCCACACTTTCCTGAGGGCCCTTTCCCCGAAAGCAGTTTTGACAAAGTGTTCTCTTTTTTTAAAATGTCCTTCTGCCGAACAGTCATCTAAAAATGTTTTGCGTTCCCCAAACAGCTTAAAAAGTTCTAAACACTCACTCAGTTTATTTCTAGGGTCAAATAATTATTCATCTCTGCCATATAAACCCTTTTACAGATTCTTTTCCATTTAAGTGTTGGAAGAAACCACAAATGATTAAAATTATGCGATAAAAAGTTTTAAATAGGTCTGGACAAATATGTTTTTTCCACAACCCGTCTGCCCCAAAATCAATGAGCAAGAGGAGTTTTTTTTCTAAAGTTTAAAATCTCCATGGTTTTATAGAAGATTTAATCAAACCAGTTTTTTAATTTTTTTCAAATCCCGTCAAAAATTGTTTAGAAATAAAAAACCCATGAGGCCTAATGTGTAAAAAATTAACCCAATTCAGTTCTGAAATTGTTTCTATTTAAGTCAAAAATGTTTTTTGCTTGTTTTTTGATCTTAATATCCCCCTTTTTTAAGAACGCGATGGTAAAGTTAAGGGGTTTAAAAGCTAAGTTTTTCCCTAATATTAATTCCTTTTATAAGGCGTCACTAAACCCCACAACCCCATCCCCTCCGCTCTTTAAAAACGAAATTTCAAAATTCATTGTGAACGTTCCCTATTTTCTGCTTGGAAAGAACGTTTTTGTAGAAGCTTTTTTTTTCAACGTTTTTTTTTCTTGGAGGATTACTGTTTTTTTCCCAACCGTTTTTTCAAAATTTTTTTCCCGGTATTGCGTCCGGGATAAAACCTTACATGTAAAAGGGGCCCGATTGAATGCTTTTCTGAAACTTTTTGCGGCCAAAAAAAAGTAAAAGGGGTTATGAAAACAAATTTTATGTCCCATTCTAAATAGGTTTAAGTGCCATTTGAGGTCGGTTTTTGAACTATTTTAATTTATAGGGGAAAATTATTCCTCAGATTTCGCGCTGCTAGTTTGGTTTTTGTTTTTCGCTAACCTCTTTGCGTTTATAATCGCCTCTTTAGTGTACTCAAAACCCCTACAAACGCCTATCTCACCGTTCTGTTCAAAACCGCAACTCTCAAGGTCTTTTAAATTCTAAAGTTATACCCTCCAGGCGCAAGTAAATCCTGATTTTCTGGCCCCCGGACATTATTTTTTTGAACAATTTTATTTTATTTCCAAAAAAAGTGAGGTTAACATTCACAACTTTCCCCCCCTTTTTTCTGCAATTTTTTTTATTAAATGATCCAACCCCCTTTCCCCAAACAATCTTTTTAAAAGTAAAATTTGGGATTGTAAATTTTAACGCAATATCAGCTTTTCCCGACGGAAGACTCTTAAAAAATGAGGGCCTTTCCTCATATAATTTTCTCATTCTCAGCTCACCAAATGAAATAGAGAAAGAATGTAATGCAAGTCGAGCGGGTGTTTTCCCCATAAATGTTTTGTTTTCGTAACCAAAACTATGAAAACATTGTCACGCAAAGCCTAACATTTAGCTAGCTTTTATCAAAAATTGTACCCTACTTCTTTCTTTTTTAGGTTTAAGGTAAATTGTTTTCAGATTTTCTTGTTAAGTTTGAGAGCAGCAAGTTATCATTGCTTTTTTTAGCGAGCAAAAACCCTAATAACCCTCAGTAGGGGTTTAATGGCTAACAATTGGCCCCCTATTATTAACTTTTTTAAACTTTTTATTTTCCCTTTGGGTTTGCTTAATTAAACCCTAGACTTTGTAAAATATTCATGGAGCGGGCGAAACCCTTCTGGTTCCGCATTCGTTATTAATGCTGTTCTAAAACGAAGGGGGGGCTTGATGTTTTGTTAAAAAAATTTTTTTAACGAAATAAAAAAGAGCGCGTTCAAATTACGAAAATGCAAAAAATTTTGTTGGGCCGCACTACAATCTAAAAATATAGCAAAAGACACCCTTTAATTGCTGGGACCCGCTAACACTTTTATAAAAAGGTGAGTACTCCATTAAACGATATCTTAAAACCCCCTGTTAAAAAGACACTCGCGAAAAATGTGGTTTGTCATCCCAGCAGTTTTTTTCGAACCAGTTAAACTTTGCGGTTTTGGCATCACTGGGGTGGAGTGTCGTATGCTGATCCTTAAACATCCTGACCTTTTGGGGAGGTCAGTGTACAATTTCATTTTTATTTCACCCTTTAACATTTTTACTGAACTGCAAGCGCCATTACCAAAAGACAAACCGTTTAAAATCCCTTCAGCAAAAAATAACAGAAAGGCTTTTTTAAAGGTTTTCGAATTCAATATTAAACAAACGACTTTAACAAAAGTTGGATCTTTAAACTGGGCAGGCCCCCTTTTTTTTGGGGCGTTTCCAGAAAAATATAAAGACTGAATCCCCTTTTCACATCTTTCTTTCAGGCAAACTGTTCACCTCGGGGCATAGACAAGAGAATAAAACAGCGGACACATTTATCTTGACACTTAAGGGGCCCAACTAAAGCGGAATAACGAATAAACGACTTGTTTGTACTTACGTTTTTTGTTGCTAGGGTTGAAGCACAAAAAAATCGGCATAACAGTCCCCACGGCTTTGTGCACAAAAAAAATTCTTAGCAAATTTGAGGCGCCTTTTTTTCTGCAGTGATTTACCTCAAGTATAAAAAAGGGGGCCAAAAGTTTTCAATACGCAAAATCGAAAGAGAAATTTTCTGTTGGGGACTGGGTTTTACAGCTGCCTTCTGACCCCAGACTCCAGATAGGGAAATAATAAACTACAATAATGAAATCCTTTGGCAGGCAATGAAAAAAGGTCGGAAAAAAAAGAAATAAAATTCGACCGAATATGCAAGCAGTAAAAAACAAGATGGGCCCCCCAAGAATAATCTCCAATCCCCTGGCCAAACCCCAAAGGGGTTTAAGACCCCGGGCCTGTTTGCAAGTCAAAAATAATGACCATGAATAGAAAAGAAGCGCTTGTTCTTGGGTTAACTGGGCCCAGGATTCTTGTTTTATCTACTAAAAATAACCCAACTATTAAGAGAGCTAATGCCCCCCAAAGGGTCGGCCCTAAAGCCAACTACTTTGCTTGCAAACAAAAGCCCCCTAACGATACCCCCCCAATATACTGGGAAGAGTCTATGGCTTTCTGGGTAATTTTTTTAATAAACCCGCAAGATGACAAGCTGTTTTTTTACCCTATTTTTCAGGCGGAGATGGAGGTGATGGCGGTGGAGGCACTGACCCCCACCACCGCCGCCTGTAATTTTGCCCTCCCAGTGACTTTTTCAAATCCCAAAAGGTGTTTTAACCTTACTAAAAGGATCCTTGCTCTCTAACAACGTTTATTCGTTCGCAGCGTGTGCTTCATATAAAATTCTTTGATATTTTTTCTTTTCGCTCACTTTGGTTTTGTAATTTTCTCGGTTAGTAGACAGCCTTTTAGTCTTGCGATTTCTTGTTCAAGATCTTTTGTCTTTTGGGTATTCTTTCTTTAAAATCATGCCCTAAGTTGGCGTATCACTCACGGTTTTTTTTTTTCCCTTTTTAACCTTTAGTTCACCTAGTTTTGCTAAATTGTTTGTTAATTCGCCCCTGACTTTTCAAAGGGATCGGGCCGCATTTTCGCATGGGGAGCGGGAGTCGTTATGTCTTTAAAGCTGTTTTTTTCGAAAAAAATGGTTTCGCTTCATTGCATTATTAATTTGTTGCCGATTTATTTTAATTCTTTAAATTCCATGTTTGCATTGGTTCGGGCGGGGGTTTTTGGGTGGGGGGGGGGGGGGGGGGGGGTTTAAGTTTGCAAAGCATCCTTTTAAGTTGGTTTAGAAAAGCCAAACGATTTTGTTTCTCACACCGAACTTTGTCTAATTGTACTCTTTTTAAAAAATTTGTGGGGCTGGTTTGTTGTAAGCTGAAAGTTTCCTTACTCTTTTACAAACAAATGGTCATCTTTTTCTTCAAAAACAAGGGTCAAAATTTGGAGGTTCGGGGCCCACCTTTGGGAAAATGATTACCTTACTTCTGTTTAATTACCCCCGCAAAGAAGCGCGAGCGTGCTGTGTTAAAGGGGCTTTTACTCATGTCGTCTCCGTCAAAAAATTAATCTTCTCACCTTCAATGCCTCCATGTTTTTTAAATAAATTTAAATTTTTTTTTTTGTTTTTTAAAAAAAAAGTCACAAACACAGGCTCGATTTTGACCCGCATAGAAGACTGAAAGAACCTTTGGCGGAAGGAAAAAAAGGGACTTTTTCTGTTCCAAATAACCATCTACTATTGATGCAGATCAAATTTACTGTCAAATTTCCAGACCGGGGGCAGATGAGTGATTTGGGCCCGGCCTCGCGTCTTATTTCAAAAAACCGCTTCACAAAAACACCACAGGACAGTTGTCCAGAATCTGGCGGCAATTGTTAAGAAAATTTCTATAAAAATTTGGGGGGAAAAATATTTTTTTACCAAAGCAGACATATTTTTAACCTATTCGTCTATGGCTAACCGGGAATGAAAGGTGATCTTGCGTTTCAAGGAATCGAAAATGAAGAAGCACTAAAACTTAGAATAGGCGCCGCACTCGCCGCAGATGATAAAAGCAGCAAAAAGGCTGTAGCTGTAAATTTTGCGTATGGAAATCGTTTTTTCCATTCCCTTAGATTTTGAGCTGTTAAAAGCGCATGCGCCATACTTTCAAGGAGCATTAAAAGACAGATTGTCATATGAACTAACTTTTAATGAATACAAACGTGTTATCAGATCATCAGACACCGAAGCAAAGTACAGCATTTCTGACATCTCGTTAGAGTTTGACGTTGTTAGCAACCCTAATTTAGCAAGGCTGATTGAGCAACAATATCATCAAAATTAGCAATATATTACGAAAGAGTGATTCATCATACAACATATCCCAGAAGCAAGGCCGACGCTATATGGAATTTTAGTTTTAGTGTCGCAGCAAGATCGCTTAAAGGTATTTATTGCTGGTGAAGATGAAGAACCATTCGAAAGAGGAAGTGAAAAGTTTATTAATCCTAAAAAAACGAAAGTACAATGTTCGATTGAGGGTAGTCCTAACCAAATCTACGCTAGCGGGCTTAAACCTTATCAGCATTTTGACGAAATAAGAAAATTGTTTGGGGGTGGGAGGTGTAGAAGTCCAACAGTTGACCTTGTGTCTAAAGATCTACACCTTCACAGTGTAAGACTTGATGATTATTTAACAACAAAATACGGTTTATGGATGACCTAAGTCAACGAGGATAATCAGTTGCATGGAAGCGGGAGAACTGTGAGAGACGTAATAAACATTCAAATTGATAAAGAAGAAGAAGCCGATAAACCGCTTAATGTACATTTGTTTTTAATATATGATGCGCAGCTGAATATTGAAGATAACAGATTAAAAGATATACAATACTAAATTATTTTTATTTTAAAAAAAGCATGTCTGTTCAGGTTTATCCAAATGTGCCTACAGAGTCGCCGAGAGAAGAGATAGCCCCTAACATAAAAACCTTTAGATTAACAAACATTACGCAAATGCAGCAAGTACTAGAGCAAGACCTATCAAAATACAGCAAAACCAAACGAAGGTATTCTGCTGCCTTTAATGCTGTTACCTATGTTAATACTGGAGCATCGACTATAAGTGCTCTATCGGCAGGAACAAGTGTAGGCCTCTTAGCAACAGGCGTAGGTGCACCGGCAGCTTTACCTCTAGGAGGTTTGTCTTTAGCTCTCGTCTGTGTTCATTAGCTGTAGGTGCTGCCAGCAAAAAAATAAAAACTAAACTCCAAAAGCACACAGCTATGGTTCAACTAATAACAGTCTAAACTTAGTTCCTTCAAGCTGATAATAAATAAAGCGCTAGCTGACTCAAACATCACGGATGAAGAATTTAATCGTTTACAGGCCGATTTTGATGACTACAAAAGACAAAAGTTTGATCTTCAAAGAAAGGCGAGGGCAAGTTTTTCTCAACAGCCAGACCCCGAGCAGAAAAAAAAGGGAAAATGCTTAAAAAAGTAAACGAACATTAAACTCTGTTCTAAACACTCACATTAACAACTCGAAGGGTGTTTAATTTTTAAATTTTATGAGTCCAAGCACAAAAAGACCGTTAATTGATTCTGATTAACCCGTTGTATTTTTTAATTTAAATAAATATTTGAGTTAGAAAAGAAACTAAACATGGCAAAAGATATATGAAGGACAAAAACGAATTTTTGAAGGAATGCTTGAGAGAGAGCGTTTATCAAGAGCACTAAAATGATATTGATTTAGAAGTTATGACCCAACAAACGTACAGGCAAGTGTTGTTCATGCTATTTCTCAAGTTCCAGGAAAACTAACAAAACCCGCCGTTAAAGTAATGTTAGCTGTTTTAAATCGACAATATAGCAATAAATGAAGAAAATCTAGAAGTCTGGGTCTCAACTAAACAGCAGACTATTCTTTCTCAAAAACGACTTAACACCCGGTTGGGCAGACGAACTGCTTACACAGTTTGACGCTGCCGCTGAAGAAGCTAAAATGAGAGGCCCTGGTTGGTCAGAGGGTAAGTCCTAAGTTTAAGATTAAAACAGGCTAAGTATGCGCCGATTGTAGGCAGGGCTTACATTCCACTACCTCCACATTAAGTTGCAAAAAGAGCATTTTAAACCCTAAGGAATACAACAACAAATGTTTTATGTGGTGTGTTCTCGCAAGGCTGCATCACGCCCGCAAAAAAGCAGAGAGAGTGTCTAACTATCACCCGCACATCAATGACTAACTTTAGTGGAAAATCCTTCCTGTTAGCGTGGGCCAAATTGATCAGTTTGAAGAACAAAACAAACCAATAACTGTTAATATCTACACATGGGATGAGGAAACAAATTTGGTGCCTATTAGGGTGTCTAAAGACAGTCCAACGATTGGGGAACCAGACAAAAATCATGTTGATTTACTACTGATGTTTTCCCCCAGCGGGGCTACCGCATTACACATTAAACGCACAATGAGTAGATTATTGCGGCATACACAAAGCATTACCATAAACAAAATTCTGCAGAAAAAGTTTAAACAAGAATTCCATCTGTGCAAGCCGCGAGTGAACATATAAAACATTGTAAAAGTTCTGTAGACTGTAATACAGAACTAATTACGCCCCCGCCAGGACTAAGTTAGTTTTAAGAACTGAAACGGCTGGGAAAATTCTCCATAAGTTGTTTACGCAGACTTTGAATCACTCATTGTTCCTTATGAGGGGCCAACCCCACAGAGACTAACCTAAAACAGCCATAGTGAGTAATCATCAGATTGTTCATTTGCTTTCATTATTGTCAGGTCGGATGGCGTTCATTCAAAGCCAGAATTATATAGAGGGCCTAATGCTGCAGAATACTTCTTAGAACGCATGCAGCAAGTGCGTAACGCATGTTCTAATAATCTAAACTTATCTGAAATCATAATGACGCCTGAAGACCAACAACAGTATGACTCAGCCACACATTGTTGGATTTGCGGTTTAGAACTCAGTGAGGAAGCCAATCCAAAAGTAAGAGACCATGATCACATTAGCGGAAAGTTCAGAGGAGCGGCGCACAGTAAATGCAATCTTCAACTAAAGTTTGAACCAAAGACATGGAAGCTGCCTGTATTCTTTCATAACTTGCGAGGTTACGACTCTCACCTTATAATGAAAGCAGTAGACGATGCCTTTAGGGTGTCATGCATCGCACAGTCATCAGAAAAGTACATGTGTTTCACTTTAAATAACATGTCTTTTTATGACTCTATGCAGCACATGATGGGTTCATTAGAGTCACTGGCTATGTCCTTAAAGTCCTGCCCAATAACGGAAGAATATTTTGACCCGACTCTCGTTAGAAAGGGCGTTTATCCTTATGAGTACATGAACAGTTGGGAAAGGTTGATGAAGATACACTCCCACCTAAAGGCGCGTTCTTTTCTAGTCTTAGAGGAAAGGACATTAGTGATTCAGATTACCAGCATGCTCAAGATGCGTGGCAGAAGTTAGATTGTAAAACGATGGGAGACTATCATGACTCATACTTGATGGCTGATACATGTTTGTTGGCGGATATTTTTTGAAAATTATAGGAAGACCTGCATGAAACATTATAGCCTGGATCCCGCGCATTACATTTCTGCGCCCGGGATGAGTTGGGACGCTTTCTTAAAGTTTACTGGAGTACAGATTGATTTATTGTCTGACCTACCAATGATTCAGATGATTGAAAACGGATTGCGTGGAGGAATTAGTATGGCGTCGCATCATTACTGTAAAGCAAACAACAAATACTTGGACGACTATGATCCGAGTAAAAGGTCTAACTATCTCATGTATTTAGACGCAAACAATCTGTATGGATGGGCTATGGCGCAATCACTTCCATTACGCAACTTTAAAATGTACACAGAAGACGATCCGAAAAAAAATATTCAAAAGGCATTAAAGTGGTTGGGCAGTTTAACGCCGGGTCAACAGCGTGGTTTCATTCTAGAAGTTGACTTAGAATATCCTCATGAACTCCATGACCTGCATAATGACTATCCATTAGCAGCAGAAAGTCTAAAGATGGATCCAAGAGAGCCGCCTAAACTTGTGCCTAATCTTCGGGGTAAAAAAAATTATGTCTGTCATTACAGACTTCTACAATTTTATTTAAGACATGGTTTGAAGTTGACAGCTGTTCATCGCATAATTGCTTTTGATCAAGAACAGTTCATGAAACCATACATCATGAAGAACACTGATCTCAGAACTAAATCCACAGATGCTTCAGAAAAAGACTTTTTCAAGCTGATGAACAACAGCTGTTTTGGAAAGACTATGGAGAATCCGCACAAGCGCAAAGATGTCAGATTAGTCACCAAAGAGAACGAAGCAATTAAGCTGACTTCAAAACCAAATTATCAGGACTTCAGAAGATTTCATGATCAGCTTTTTGGCATAATAAAGAAAAAAAGAAAGTCAAATTAGACAAACCTGTATTTATTGGGTTTACTGTTTTAGAATTATCAAAGCTTTTGATGTTAGAGTTTCCTTTATGACTACTTTAAGCCCTTGTATCCTGAGTCCAGAGTACTTTACACAGATACAGATAGTTTTGTATAGATATCCTACTGAAGATATTTATAAAGACATGGAATTAGAAGTAGCAAAGGAGCGAGCGGATGGTATGACACGTCCGATTATCCTAAAGACTCGCCTTACATTCAATTACTAACAAGAAGGTTTTAGGAAAGATGAAGGATGAAATTATCTGGAAAGGTGATCAAGGAGTATGTGGGGTTAAGGTCAAAAATGTACAGTATTTCGAGCCAGGAGAAAATCATTAAGAAAGCAAAGGGAATATCTCGCAGTGTTGTGCAGTCAAACATATCACATGACAACTACAAAGAAGCATTGTTTGGCAATAAGACTTTTCATCATGACAACGTAAAACTGCGATCTAATCTACATGAGATCCACACAACAGTTGTAACAAAGAAGTCGTTAGACAGAACAAACACAAAACGTGTGTTTGTTAATCCAGAGTTTACATATGCATATGGACATTATAGAACCGTAAAATAATTAAAGCGGAACTGTGTCTGGTGGATTATCTGCAGTTCTTCTTTTACAAAGATCTTTGAGGAGCTGGTTGTTTTGTTGTGTCAGTTTCTCGTAAATAATACACGGGCGGATTCATCTTTACAATTCTTTTATTTCATACGGATCAACACTCCAAACCGGATCGGTTGCCCTGATGCGATGTCCCCTTCCGCTTCCCCCCCGGTAAATAAAGGTACCTTACTTTCAAACCAAACGGTAATAGATTTGCTGATGAAGACTCTCCTTCAGCAACATTTATTGTTTTTTCTTTTGATTGCTTGTACTGGTTTTAGACGACCCTGGAGTCGATGCCCTTTAAATTCTTCATTATTCATTGCGCGTAGAACTGAGGGCAGTCTTCTAACCCATTCTGTGTTGCGAGAATTGCCAATCAGCTCTCTGTGATACTGGTAGGAGAAAAGTCTTTCAGATAACTGTTTGTTAAAGTTTTCAACTAAAGCCTGTGATCTGTGAACTCCTGGAATGCCTCGTTTAATGGTAACTCTATGTTTCAACAATAATTGATTCACTTGGCCTTTAAAATCTTTTCCATCATCGACTTGAATCATGCGAGGGAAAGTTAGTGGGCCTCGTTGGTATATCAGTTGTATAGCAACAGCAACAGCAGAAGCACTCTTTTGTGTTAATGGTTCCGCATCTTTGTATCTTGAAGCTACGTCAATGACTGTAAGTGCGTACTTAAATCTTTTTCGTCTAATCGTATCAGAGGGTAAATATAGAAGGTCCATTTGATGGGTGTCGTTCGGTATTGTATTCACAAAGTGTGGTCTCTGTATTCGTTTGGGCGCAGGTAAATAAATTTGCCAAATCGCTTGTTTAGATAACCATTCTTTTGCTGTTTGTTCACTGACTCCTGCCGCTTGGCTTAGCTTTTGTATTGCTGTAATACCCTTCCAATATCCTTTGGGCGAATAATAGATTTTGTTCATTTTTTATTCAGCCAATATTATGTGCAACAAAATACACGACGGTCATGCCAAAGACAATAAACCCGATTTCTTGCATCTTTTGTTTTTCTGATGGATGATAAAAGTCGCTGAATTTTGGTGGGGCAATGTCTGGATTGGTTTGCCTGTTACTAGATAATATTGTTTTATTGCTTGATCAACATCTTTAAATGTGTAAGCTGCATGCCCCTGTTTTTTCAGTTCGTCGTTAATAAAATCTAACTGCTCAATTCTCTGCTTTTCATATGCAGCTTGTGCTGCGGCTAGTTGCTCCATAGCTATGTTATGTCTTTTTCTCTCGCCGTCATCCCGTAGTTTACTAAACGCGTAATTACTTCCGCTAAAAGCAAGCGCATTAACCACAGCACCACCTATCATCATTACGAGTGAAGCCATTTTTTATAAATGTATTTTTTTTACATATTTATATTCTCTGGAATTATTCCTTGCTTAACTAGAAAATCTTTCGTAGCAAATGAAGCTGTAATAATAGCGATTAGCTTTGCTGAGTCTTCAAAGTCTAGTTTGCCAAGATCTGCCGGTTTTATTTTTAACAAGCTTTTACCAAGCATTGAGTATCCTACACTTAGCCCTCCAATAGCAGCAGAATGGTATACAAGGTTAGCAACAGTTTTTTCGGTGCTCATTTTTAGAAAATAAAATAATTATAATTATAAAAAACATGAACAGTGATGATCTACTACAGCTACAAGGCAGCCTAAACCTTCCTGAACTTATGAATGACCAAGTTGATGATCAAGCTATTATGCCCAAAAAGGAGAGGCTGTATTCTTTGGCAGCATGTGGGAAAACAAAACAGTTCCTCGGAACTGAATTCAGCATAGAACAGATTCAACAGATGCCTCCACAAGACATTATAAAGTATCATAACAGGTATGAAGCGCAGCTGGGGTCTAGAATGGTGAAAAGTGTGGGGCAAACGGTTCTTAGTTTGTACACTAATAGTCAGTAGATTTGCCCCCATTGATTCTGAACAAGATCTTACGTATGATTTAACGCAAGATCCAGTTTTAACAAAGTCATTAGAGTCTCTAGGCTGTGATTTATATTACAGATTTGGAACATTGTTATCGCCATTAATCATGGGATTAATAACTTTTAATCATATAGATTTTGTTTCCCTTCAAAATGAACGAGCTGGAAAATCATCAGAACCAGAATCAGGAAACATTGAATCAAGTGGAGAAAGTAACCAAGCCAGAAAATCAGCAGATTCAGAAAACACTGAATCAGGCGGGGGCCAGTGAAAAGCATCCTCATCCTGGGCGTGTTAAAGCAGGAAAAAAATTAGCAGAGTGGAACAGACAAAAAAAATTAATGTTACAGAATATAACTCATCATGAAAACATAACACCGCCAACGCCAGAACAAGTTGATTCAATGCCAGCTATAAAAACTCCATGTGATACAAGGGCCCCAAAGTCTTCATGGAATATTGAACTTAAAACTGTTGCCATTTTTGGCGCCATTGCTGCTGCTGGGGGCAGTTATTACGGTTATAAAATATATAACCAATGGCAACAAAAAACAAAAGCAATCAAAAAAATCTGAACCACTAAATACAGAAAAAGACAACAGCACGCCAAAACCGCCAACAGCAAAAGATCGTTCTGATCCATTTCAAATGGAATAATATTTTAAGAACTTAATTTTAAAATTTTTTTAATAAAAATAGATCATGGCGTATTATAAAATGATGAAGTCAATAAATAAAGACATGGAGTCTATAAAAGACATTTCCATAGACCAGAATTGTAATCAGTGCGGTTGCTTAGGATGTAAGAACTTCATTAAGATCTATGCTGACCGATCTTGCGCAGAGAACGCTGAGCAAGACATCCTCAACGATGACGCGTTTTTTGAGGCGTGTGTGTACTATATTAGACATCTACTATTTAAGATAAAAACATAGATTGTATTTTTTTTGATAATTATAAGATAACTTGAATAAGAACTTGGTTGTACTTAAAGGATGACTTAATCAAGAACTTATTAAGAACTTGATCAAGAACTTATTAAAAACTTAATTAAGAACTTGGGGTGACTTAATTAAAAACTTAATTAAGGACTTGGAGTAACTTAATTAAGGACTTGGGGTAACTTGATTAAAAACTTAAAAAGTGACTTAAGTGTGTGCATGCGTGGGGTGGGGGTGTGCATGCGTGGGGTGGGGGTGGGGGTGTGCATGCGTGGGGTGGGGGTGGGGGGCGTGCGTGCGTGGGGTGGGCAAAACACACACACAAACAAACAAACAACAAACACAAACACAAACAAACAAACAAAACACACAATAGACAGGACAGTGCTTGTGGGAAAGTGGAAGGGGGCTTTTTGCTGTCCACCTTGAACGTTGTAAATTCAAGGCAGCCGCCGAAAGCACTTATCAAAGTCCTGAATCAATAATCACAGGATCTGTTTCAGCCTTTAGAGGTGAAGGAGTGTTGGCGCCGCTCCAGTAGGTGGGGTAGAGGTGGGCTTTGTAGGTCAATCGGCAGAGTCTGCCGATTGGCCTAGTTTTGTTGGGAGCTAGTAAAACTACCGCTGTGGAAGTGGCTCAATTATCCTGCCATGCAGTTCTAACACGTCATGTGTATCATGCCCGGTGTAAGATGGGGGCCATTTCTTGAACAGTTTTCAAAGGTTTTGGTTTTATCAAATGGATCAGAAGTCAGCTCACAAAGCTGTGTTTCAAATATTTGTCAAGATCTTCAACTGAGAGTTCCGTTTTTTGTTGAGGAAACAAAAACAAAATGCTTCCTTTTGGCTTTGAGGGAGGAGAACAAGCTCGCCACTGCCATGGCCTCATGATAAACAATGTATTTTTCCACAAGATCGGCCTGTTGATCAGAAAGTTTTCCTTGCGAAAATAACAACATTTCATCCATTTCTTGAGTAATATTAGTGTCACTTCCAGCACTGACAGAAGGCATTGAAACATCACTTCCATGACTCGCCATGTTTTTAACACACACAATTTCTAATGCTCGCCACACCAGCATACAACCGCACAGCCCACCGGTCGAATGTAAAATGGCGGCGGCTGTGTATGGTGGGCACAACACAAAGTGTCACGTGATTTAAGCTCGGCACTTGATTTGATAAGAGGCTTATGCGCAGTAAACATGACTAGAACTGGCAAGCCCGCCCGTGGCTAATTACAAGCACCACAGAAGCCGCACGGACCACTGTAATTAGACCTGCGTGCACAGTGTCTCGGTCAAGCCATACATAATTTCTAGATTTAAGCAGGATTTTTTACTTTATGTTTGTTCAGTATGTTTGTTTGTAGATAATCGTTATTTTTTTGGTTATTAAAGTCTTACTTGTTCAAAATCTGAAAAGTTTAGTAAATTAGTATTAAAAACGATAACCCTACACAGTATGTTTGTTTGTAGATAATCGTTATTTTTTGGTTATTAAAGTCTTACTTGTCAGAGAACTGTAATATGCCGCTTCTAGGTCACTTTCGCCCGAAAAACTGGTTTGAGGGCGAAGGTGAGTTAGAAGCGGCATATTACAGTTCTCTGGGCTGTATGTAAGGTGATTTTAGGATTTCCTCATGCCCCCCTCCCCCAATGCACATCCTACATTGGGGTGTGTTTGTGTGTGTGTGGTGTGTGTGTGTGTGTGTGTGTGGTGTGTGTGTGTGTGTGTGTGTGTGTGTGTGTGTGTGTGTGTGTGTGTGTGTGTGTGTGGGAGGGGGGGGTGCTTTTACATATGTGAAAATAAGGATAGAGAGGGTAGCATATGAGTGGGTGAGTGGGGGGGGGGGGAGATGTCTATACTGTTAGTGGGCTCAGCTTTTAGAGTCAAACCTGGGGGAGCCATGATAATATGAAATAGTATGTTGTGTGTGTGTGTGTGTGTGTGTGTGTGTGTGTGTGTGTGTGTGTGTGTGTGTGTGTGTTGTGTGTGTGTGTGTGTGTGTGTGTGTGTGTGTGTGTGAGTGTGTGTGTGTCTGTCTGTGTGGGTGTTTGAGGGGGTGTATGGTTGCTCTGTGGGTGCGTGGTTGGGTGGGTGGGAGTGTGCACATACATAACTGTTTTTGTTGCAGATGCTGACGAAGCCTAAATAAAAGGCGAAAGCTTCTTTTTTATAAAAAAAAAAAAAAAAAACATGAATAGTGTGTGGTTGGTGTGCCTGCATTTATTTTTGTGCCTTGTGACTGGCCAGTTTCTGGATCACTGAGTGGTGTCCAGCCTACTCCAGGGTTTTACCTTCATTATATATATATACTCATCCACATCCATATGCATGCACACACACACACACACACACACACACACACACACACACACACACACACACACACACACACACACACACACACACACACACACACACACACAAAAGGGGGTTTTGAATAAATATATTAATAATGATAATAAAGCTTATTAGGTGATGACCATTTGATAACAGTGCGACAGGATGATAATCATTCTTGGGGGAGGGGGGGGGGGGGGGGGTCAGTGACTGATGGGTGATAATCATTAGAGATCAACAGTACAGTAGGATGGTCTTCTTCCTTGTTCACTTAAGTAGGAACCTTGGAGGTATTGGCGAAGTCTGCTGTATGGCAAAGGCCCTCCAGTGGTCAATAGGGCTTTCCCTTCATTGGTGTGTTGGCAGGTGTGTTGGGCTGTACGGCATGGATGATTTGAAGACCTGCCATTGTGGAATTTAGTGGACATGTGATGTCTCAGTTTGGAGAGCCTTGTCCTTGGTCTCACAAAGGTCCTTTCTGGGCATGTGGTAGTGTCCATCCCTCTTGTTGAAGGTCCTATCTGGGCATGGGGTAGTGTCCATCCCTCTTGTTGAAGCGGGTGCTGCTCAAGCCATCTGCCTTTTTGGTTTTTTGTTCTCCTTGATAATACTTTTGATTTGTTTTCAAAGAGACTTCCTGTCCTAGTTGGGGCTGCTGTTCTCCTTCCTTTGCCAAATGGTCAGCTTCCTCATTGCCATATATATTGCAGTATGAAGGTGATCCTGGATGAAAATTATTTCCAGTGACGGATGGATGGTGAACATTTGGGATCAGTAGTACTATAGGGTGAGGGTCATTGTCATGTTAGGGAATAATGTAGCATTGATACAATAGTGCCAGTTGGGGGCAAAAAAGGGAGATATCAATGACTGGTGGGTGATGATCATTGTCATAAGTGGTTACTGTAGGATGATGGTGATTGTGATAAGGGATAATGCGGCGGCATAGTATAATACTGCCGGTTCAGGAAGAAGGGTGGATGGGGGTGCATTTTTTTTAAAGAGTAGGTAAAGGATGGTATTAGTACGCTTCAGAAAACGAATAAAATGATAGATTGACATTTCAAGACTTCTGAAGAGCTGTAAATTCATAATTCACCTCGAAAGACGAAGTTTTTACTGGCAAATTTCGAACACGCGGTCAGAACGGCCATTTTGATTTTCCCGCTGCGGTCCTACAAAGTCGTAGAAAATTAAAGAAACAAAATTAGGCAGCAAATTTTTGGATAAACATATGTATTTTCATACATAATATATCATTATCCAACATTTATCTTTAAAGAAAAAAATTTTAGCTTACATTCATTTTGCTTGATAATATTCACTGCGGGCACCTCGCGCTAGAAAATCGTCTGCAATTTTGGCTCATCTTTTTTTATTTATTTGTAAAAATTGTTTCTCAAAGTGGCTTAAAATCGAAATCAATTATAACATTGTAAAGAACAATTACCAAAGTATTGTGCTTGTTGCACGAAGTACAGAATTCTGGTTAATTCTGCGACATAGAACCCCCGCTATTATTATTATCCTTTTGTGGGATTATTTGACAGACAGTGAAAATGCTGTTTACATCCTTCTGTTGGATTATTTGACAGACAGTGTCATGCGGGTTTACATCTTCTGTTGGGTTATTTGACAAAACAGTGTAATGCTGTTTACATCCTTCTGTTGGCTTATTTGACAGACAGTGTAATGTTGGTTACTCCTTCTTTTGGGATTATTTGACAGACAGGTCATGTTGTTTACACCCTTCTTTTGGGGGTTTCATGTTGTTTACATCCTTCTGTTGGATTTTATATATACGACATCTGCACCAGCACAGTGGAGGCAATGGAAGCCAAAATCAAAAAGTGCACAAGAAAATGGCTTGGTGTCCCACCCTGTCTCACTGAATAGCGCTGTACTGTCGCCAAGCAAAGCTGAAACTACCACTGAAATCCATCCTGGAGGAATAAAAAGCGGGGAAGATCAGACTTCAAAGCTTGCTGGAGGACTCAGGAGACAAGGTGGTAGAAGCAATTAACCCCCAGCTGAAGACAGGCAGAAATTGAAAATTCAAGAGGCGATAGATTCTGCAAAGAATGTCTCAAGATCAGAGAAATAACAGGACACACAGAGCCCAACAGACAGGGACTGGGGGTGACCAAAACTGAATGGTGGTCAAAAGGCCCAAAAGGAAAACCCAAAAAGAGACATGATGATTCAGGAGATGAGGAAAGAAGAAGACCAAAGAAGACTCCAAAAAGCAGTCCAGCAAGCCAGCAAGGGCAAGGGACAACGTGGGAAGAATGCACTCCAAAGAAGTCTCACTTGGAATGACATTTGGCACATGGCCCCTCTCAGGATCGCTTCATTTTCAGATCTGTATATGACCTTCTGCCCTCAAATGCAAACCGGGTAAAGTGGGGAAAACAGACCGATCCTGCTTGCCCCCTCTGCCATGGAAAACAAACAGTGGAGAAATGTCCTAAGCTCATGTAAAGTAGCCCTGGCTCAAGGAAGGTACACAGGGAGGCACAACCAGTACTCAAAGAAATCGTACAAGAAGTCTGAGCTAGTACCAGCACCACAAAAAGGGAAAACCCAGGATTTCCAATAGCACCCGCAACATTCTTCACGGTAGGAGGCACAAATCATGGCCAAGAACAACAGTGCCACTCGGGAACATGCAGGCAGAGTCTGCTGGACGGGGCAGATGCTGGGAGTGCACTGCAGACCTCCAGAATGGAAGAGTCACCCAGAGATCATCTGCAAGAGTGGCATGAGACCAGACATAGTAGTCCACTCTCAGTAAACCCAAAGCAGCTGATCATGATCGAGTCACGGTGCCATATAGAACAAATGGGCAGCTCAAACTACAGACTGAAAAGTATGCTGATCTGGCAAACAGCCTGAGGAGAGAAGGCTACCAGCTGGACACCAAAACAGACTTTTCCCCTGTTGATTTAAGCAGGAATAATGTAATTCCTTTACATCAGATAAAAAAAATCCTAAAACAATGGAAAATTTATTGTAACTTGGCTGCTTCCAATGTTCAGAGCCCCCCAAAGAAATTTTACATATGGTGGGTATTGTAACTTGGCGGCATCATGTGGACAATAGAGCTGGGGCCTCGGTATATTTATACAATCAATCCTTTATTTTTAGTTCCTGTCATAGTGGTGTAACCCAACCTGGATTTGCTTTGAACCGATGTCCCTCAACTGACCAACACAATCTTTTTCATATATCTGCCTTTTCATCGATTTAGCAACAGTCTGTTTGGGCTGCCCTATCTGAACTTAATCTGTACAGCGAATTCGGGATTCGATTTGAATCTAGAATTTAGAAATATCTTAGGGGGAAAAACTGCATTGCAACCAAATTTTTTATGAAATTAAAAAAAAAATTCTGTGAAGAGAAATCTCGGGCCAGACTCTCTCCTGATGCTTCACAGGTTGCGATGTATGAAAATGGGACTCCTGGGAAGAAATCAGAAATCAAAATGTCCTCGGAAACATGCTCACTCCCCATCCCCCTTTCTCACAGACACACAAAACACACACTCACACACACACACCCCACACACACACACACACACACACACACCACACACACACCACACACACCACACACACACACACACACACACACACACAAACACACACACACAAACACACACACACACACACACACAACACACACACACACACACACAAAACACACACACACACACACACACACACACACTTAATCAGTTAATCAGTTAATCAATTCCAATCAATCATGATGATAATAGCCAAGCCGACCGTCAAGGACAGTAACTGTTCATCTCTCTCAGAAAGTCAAAAGTCACAACCAGTAGGACATCTCTGGATAGATTTTCATGGAGTCTGTAGTAAGTAAAGTGTTTATGTCTGGCATCATGTAAGTCTAAATCCTCTTGAGAATATGTATTGTGAAGGTACATTACATGGAATGCACCATTGTCCTTCCCTCACTTTCAAAAGATACGAGTGGGTATAATAGGAGTGACCTATATGCAGTCGGCTCAGTAGGGATTATGGACAGAGGGATGGGATGGGATGGAAAAAAATCTATAAATGTTGCAGAACTTCATGCGTAAATTTCGAAACTTGTCCCTGCATTCGTGCGACGGGGTATAATCATAAATAAGTGAATCAGACCCCACAAACATGAAAGACGTGTTGATAACGGAAATCTTAAGCAACGTAATAACAATAAGAGGTCTAATTCTTAATATGAAAATGACTATCAATCTGATCCGTCCAACAAATTCAGACAAAGTCAATTGCGGGTTTATAAATTTACACAAAATAAAGAAAATTGCTTGTGATTACAACTAGTCCGGATTTACAACATAATGAAAAATTAGTTTATTCTTAAATAGAGAGAAAACAGATTGGGGAGAGAGGTAGATGTTGACAGGTAGAGGGAGGAACAGTGGCGGGGGCATTTTGCCCATGCACTTTTTCCAGGGGAGAGCAACCGAATATTTACAAAAAAAATCAGTTGTGCCGATGAAGCTAAACACTAAAACTGCTGTACCTAAACACATACCCCCCATCACTTCTGCCCTCGCAAATGCCCCCCCCCCCCTCACACACACACACAACACACACACACACACCACACACAACACACACACAAACACACACACACAACACACACACACACACACACACACACACACACACATGCCCCTTCCTCATCCAACATTGATCAATCCCTTTTGTACATAGGTTCTGAGCAACAAATTCCATGAGCAATGATACTGATATTTCACAAGAACGCTGTTCAGCGTTTGTTCGGAATTAAAAAACAAATGTCCAGTGTCTACACGAGGGATTATTGATTCTGCAATGGGGATGTTCTGAAACGAGTAAGAACTAATAAAAGCCGTTTCTTTTGAAATGCTACAGTATGTCAGTGTTTAGGCTCACAGCTTGTGCTTTAAAACAGAACAACATTTCATGAAACATTAATCTTTCTCTCTAGTAAGGATCGCTTGCTATAGATCTGTGACAGGCTTGTATTATTCTTGGCTATATTATAGAGAAACTTGGTTACATATGATTAAAAACGAATTGAGTTCCTCTCAAAACATACCAAACTTCCACATGTTTTTTAAATCTTGATATGCATATTTTGAGAAAAATATTGAATATGTGCAGGAATTTTGCCGTTTACAGGGAAAGCCGATATTTCCTTATCTTCAATTTGGGGTAAACATGTAGAGAAACGGGAAAAAGAGAAAGCAAAATACGGGAACGCAAAGACAAACAATTATAGTACAATCACCAAAATAAGCGGAAAAACGAAAGTAGAAAAACAAAAGTAAAAACAAATCAGAATGCAATCCAAGCCCGATAATCAATTAAACCCAAACTGTGATGAAAACTATTTAGATTTGTTTTATTTTTCAACTATAATGCAGTATAGAATAACAATAACATTATCATCATCATCATCATCATCATCATCATCATCATCATCATCATCA
>CM031626.1:1088264-1093264 GCA_018398815.1 Conus ventricosus
GAGGATACGAAATGAACACAATATAGTAACGGAATCGAAATAACCACAGAACTGTCAAGGATACGAAATGAACACAATATTGTGAAAGATACGAAATGAACACAATATTGTGAAAGATACGAAATGAACACAATTGTGAAGGATACGAAATGAACACAATATTGTGAAGGATACGAAATGAACACAGCATTGTCAAGGACACAAAATGAACACAATATTGTGAAGGATACGAAATCAACACGTATTGTTCAGGATACGAAATGAACACAGCATTGTCAAGAATATGAAACGAACACGCAGTATTGTAAAGTATACAAACGAACGCAGTTTTGTCAAGGATAACAATTGAAACAGCATTACAAAGGATACGAAATGAACACAGTATTGCAAAGGATACGAAATGAACACAGTATTGCAAAGGATACAAACGAAATGAACACAGTGTTGTAAAGGATACGAACAAAATGAACACAGTGTTGTAAAGGATGCGAAATGAACACAGTATTACAAAGGATACGAAATGAACACAGTGTTGTAAAGGATACGAACGAAATGAACACAGTGTTGTAAAGGATACGAAATGAACACAGTGTTGCAAAGGATACGAAATGAACACAGTGTTGTAAAGGATGCGAACGAAATGAACACAGTGTTGTAAAGGATGCGAAATTGAACACAGTATTACAAAGGATACGAAATGAACACAGTATTGCAAAGGATACTAAATGAACACAATGTTGTAAAGGATACGAACGAAATGAACACAGCGTTGTAAAGGATACGAAATGAACACAGTGTTGTAAAGGATACGAAATGAACACAGTATTGTCAAGCATACGAAATGAGCGCAGTATTGTAAAGGATACGAATGAATACGAAATGAACACAGTATTGTCGAGCATAAGAAATGAGCGCAGTATTGTCAAGGATACGAAATGAGCGCAGTATTGTAAAGGATACGAAATGAATACGAAATTAACACAGTATTGTAAAGATATAAAATGAGCACAGTATTGTAAAGGATACGAAATGAATACGAAATTAACACAGTATTGTAAAGATACAAAATGAGCGCAGTATTGTAAAGGATACGAAATGAATACGAAATTAACACAGTATTGTAAAGATACAAAATGAGCACAGTATTGTAAAGGATTCGAAATGAATACGAAATGAACACAGTATTGTAAAGATACAAAATGAGCACAGTATTGTAAAGGATACGAAATGAATACGAAATGAACACAGTATTGTAAAGATACAAAATGAGCACAGTATTGTAAAGGATACGAAATGAATACGAAATGAACATAGTATTGCCAAGGATACGAAATGAGCACAGTATTGTCAAGGATACAAAATGAGCACAGTATTGTCAAGGATACGAAATGAGTACAGTATTGTAAAGGATATACGAAATAAACGCGGTACTGTAACTATTTCAAAATCGTATCCAGTCGGCAACTTGACCACGAACTCACTCTCAGAGAGAGAGAGAGAGATTCAGATGTTTTATTCTTACAGGCCTTGGCCCCTCAGAAGGGGGATATACATGAAACATAACAAAGTCGCTATACGAAACTAATAATAATGATTACAATCCACAAATGCTTCGCCGTTTGAAAGCTTTGAATAAAAATACTGCGAACTGCTTTACAGTGTTTTCATTTGCAGATGACATTAACAGAGTAAGCTTGAATAAGCAAGGTCTTGTATAAAATTTTTGGGGAATAAACTTTTCTCTTATATCCTGTAACTCTGGACAAGTTAATGTGAAGTGTACTTCATCTTCTCTTGACTGTCGACATAATGGACACAGCAGACCAGAAACATTTACTTGTCTATAACGGCAGTGATGAACAAGAATATCAGAAACACCAACTCTAAATTTTGTCATCACAAACTTCAAGTGCCTGTCCATGGTCATTGACATATACGTTGGCAGAGAATGCACATCAATAAATGTTCTATAGAAACTAAACCTGTCACTATTCTGAATATGAAAATTCCAGTCTTGCCACCTGCAGTCAATTAGTCTTTCTTTAAAGATACGAAGGAAACTGTTCATATCTCCGACACCTTGGTTAAGCCATACGTACCCGAAACCATGTTCATATAATTTCGCCTTAACACGTGACACCCAGTTCATCTTGCCTCTATTATCTAATTCTACTAGCATTTTATAAGCTTTATAGGGTAATCTATGTTCAGCCATCTGAGTTAATTTGAGCCAGTACTTGATACATTTAACAGTAAAATGCAAAGATATGGGATATCTGTTAGTCTCTCCATACACAAGATCATTTGGGGTTTGTGATAATACACCCAAGAACTTTTTTTAAAGCAAATAAATGCAACTTTTCGCATTGTGCAGCGGCAGCATCAAGACCCCACAGTTCAGCCCCATATTGTAGCATAGGCAGGATTTGAGCATCAAACAATTTCAAAAACAAAGCAAGAGATTCATTATTCAGCTTCGACAACTTCTTCATAAAACACAGCAATGCATTTTTGGCTCTGCAAGCAATATCTTTACATGCGACAGTGAAACTTAATCGCGTAGAGAAATATACACCTAAATATTTATATACATTTACAACAGGCATATTTGCCCCATCATATGTCCATTTTTCCCGAGAGGAAAGGTAACCCCCTTTTCTGAAAACGATTATATTACTTTTACTCAAATTTACTTTCAGCTGGAGTGAATTAGCTGCCCTTTGCAAACTATTTAGTTGAGTTTGGAGGCCTATTACTGTCTCAGACATTAATGCCACGTCGTCGGCAAGCAAGAGAATAAATATTTCCATAGCATCATTTACAAAATGGGCACCATGTCTTCCAGAGTTTATTACCTCCAAAGTCAGCTCATTAATGAATAAAGAAAACAAAACTGGGCTGCAAACATCACCCTGCTTAACACCTGATGTGCAATTGATATAATCAGTTAAAGCAGCACCACATCGTACCTTTGCCTTTACACAATCATACATACTCATAATGCATTTATGCATCTTTCCACGAATACCGTTTTTTAACAAGATAGGCCAAAGTATGGTTCTATTGATAGAGTCAAACGCTTTCTCAAAATCGATGAAAGCAACATACAACTTACGGTTCAGACAAAATTGTTCTTGGATGAAAGCCAATAATGTGAACATATGGTCTATGGTGGAACGATTCTGTTTAAACCCAGCTTGAAACTCACCTGTAATGTTATTGTCCTCAACCCACACTTGAAGTCTTTTATTAATAATTGCACTATACAGTTTGCTGCAAACATTGCACAACGAGATTCCTCTGTAATTATTTGGATTGGTAACATTACCCTTTTTATATAGTGGCACAACAATTGACTCGCACCAACTTTCAGGATATATGCCTCTCTCAAACAGAGAATTAAAAAAAAATTACCAAAAATTCCATTACCAAGTTTGATTTGCAGGCATTTTTAATAAATTCCCCTATGACTTTATCCGGACCAGCAGCCTTGCGACTTTTCAGAGTTTTCAGCGCAATCAAAACTTCTCCTACTAAGATAGGTTGATTCAAATTATTTTCGCCGTCACCATCGTTATTTTCTCCATCATCATCACCATCATCATCAAAAGCAGCAGCAGCAGCAGCATGGTCATCATCATCATCATTATCAACATTGTCATAAACATCATCATTCTTAACAGCATCATAAGCACTTTGGTCACTATTACTTCTCTCCTGAACCAGAACATTATCAAACTTGTCTTTTCTTTCTAACAATTCTTTAAAGTGTACATACCAATCGCTTATGCTAATATCATTCGATGTCTGCCTTCTTGTTGTAGATATTTTACGCACAGATTCCCAAAAATCTTTTTGACTATTTACAGATCGTAATAAGTCAGTTAATAAAGTCTCATTAAATTGCTTCTCTTTTCTCTTTAACAAATGTTTATATTCACGTCTTGCTATACATAAAGAAGTGCGATCAGGTGGAGACAAAGTACGCTTAAATTTCGTCAACAAATTACGTACATGTTTCTTTTCTGCACGACATTCTTTATCATACCAGTCGTCATCTTTCACGTGCCTACCAATGTATATTTGTTTCTTCATAAAGTCTGCTGCATCTTTTATACAATGTTTAAAAACCTCAAGTGCTTCGTTGATATTTATATCTATTAAACTGATCGCCATTTCAAACTGCCTTTGCATATCGTTTGAACAGATGTTGTCTCTGAACACATTGCTATGGGTTTCGTCCCATACAAACTTTTCGAGAATTTGAACATCATCCTGAACACAAATCTCATTATTCATAGGAAAGTGAATATATAATTCCAAAGACAAATGGTCAGATTCAATTCTATCAGACACATTCATTCTGATGCTATCAGACACTCCTGAATACAAATCATACGACAGTAAAAAAAATAATCATCTACACTGTTACCATTATCAGCTATGTACGTGTAATGACCTTGAAGGTCATCCACACACATACCGTTCAAAATACACAGGTCAAAAACAGTGCACATGTTAAGTAACATTTTGCCATAATTATTAATCACACGGTCTTCAGAATTTCTGTTCAGGTTCAAAGGCCCACTCAAATGTTGATTAACAAAATCACACACATTGGATTCTAAGTCACAAGATATATTTCAGGTTCTGCTATTTAAATCTCCATTAATTACTATGTACATATCATGTTCTTTATTATAAAGCAAACAATCACATAAAAAATCTTCCAATAAAGAAACACCATTTTCATAATCAAAATGCACATAATATGGTGAGTTCTCTGGCGGTATATAAGCACAAACATACATAATGTGTCTTTCAATGCCGAAAAGGCATTTATCCAACACAAAAGCATAAAAAAGATGAGACTCCACACATATAGGTTTGACAAAAGAACACAGCTCACTTCTTATCAAACATATAATTCCACCCGAACGTCTTCCGTGTGTCGACAGTTTAACAACAGGCTTACAGAACAATGTGTACCCTTTAAAAAT
>CM031626.1:1108264-1110764 GCA_018398815.1 Conus ventricosus
CACACACACACACAAAGAGAAAACAACTTCCAGCAAATACATTTAAAAAAAAAAAAAAAAAAAAGGAGAAGAGAAATGAAGGACGTCAATGAAAGGTGGACAGGTGAACAGTATGTCATGACAAGGTATAGAGAAGGGGTAACGAAGGAATACATATGAACATTCAAATACATTTAAACATCATTTGTACTTAAATCAAAACAATAATTTTGAAATACGTATAAAGAAGGTTATATGATGTTCTCATTAGTCACACTGTTTAGGAAGCGTAGCATCAGATATGAGAAGTATTGTTTTTTTGAAAACGTTTAGACTAGAAATTACATTAAATGAAGACACTAGGTCATTCCACAAACAACCACCAGAGTAAATGAGGCTAGATTTAAAAAGATCAATCCTCGGTAGGGGTATCTGAATCTTTCTGATATTGCGAATCAGGTTCGTTTTAAATTTATTTTTCAAAGTTGGTGGTGCTTGATTGGACATTATCTTAAACATGAAAATTGCTTTGTTATAAGTGAGTTTCCATTTTAGAGGCAAAATGTCTAAACGTTTATAATCAGAGGGAGTTACAGTTGTAGATTTGAGAAGAACGAGTTTCACAGCCCGTCTATGAAGACTGAAGAGTGGTTTTAATACGTTATAACTGGCCGAATCCCACAATGTAGAAGAGTAATTCAAATGAGATTCAATGTACGAAGTAAAAAACAGCTTACGACAATGTTGGTCTAAGAAATATTTTAGTTTTGAAAGCTGGTGAATCTTTTGAGACAGACGTTTGCAAAGCATTGTGACATGAGAAGACCATGACAAATTATTGTCTACAATGACACCAAGGACTTTATGATGATCAACTTCTTCAACTATTTCATTATTTATACTAAGAGATAGGGAATCATAAGAGAGAGAGAGAGAGAGAGAGAGGAGGAGAGGAGAGAGAGAGAGAGACACAACACACACACACACACACAACACACACACACACACACACACACACACACACACACACACACACACACACACACACACCACATATACATACATGAAAAAAAGGTTTGTTTATATACATAGGCCATAGCACATATTTGAAGGGTAGTGCGACATATTCAAACAATTCAAGACAAAGGAAAATGTACTAAATGATACCATACACAAACATAACAAAAACAAAAAGCAAGCTGTGCTAAGAACATAATACATTTCATATTTTAAGGGTGTGATAAAGAAAAAGACTAATATATTTCACTACATTTTCATCGGTAGAAGCCATCAGCATACGCAAGCGGAAGAGACAGGGCTGCTTATAACATTTTTTTGGAATGAACTTCTCTCTAATATTCTGAATAGCTGAGCATACTAAAACAAAATGTACTTCGTCTTCTTTCGATTTTCTGCACAGTGGACATGTTAAATCATGATCAGTATGAACCCTGTATCCTAGGTAATGAACTCTTATTTCGGATACAGATACATAGATACATAGAAAGCTAGCCAGTGAAAAAGACAGACATATCGACCGACCGACTGACCGACTAACCTACCGATCGAGGGGGAGTGAGAGAGAGAGAGAGAGAGAGAGAGGAGAGAGAGAGAGAGAGAGAGAGAGAGAGAGAGAGAGACAGACAGAGAGACAGACAGACAGACAGACAGACAGACAGACAGATAGATAGATAGATAGATAGATAGATATCTTGATGGATAAACAGACAGATAGACAGACAGATTAACACACAGACAGACAGATGGACAGAGAGAGAGAGAGAGAGAGAGAGAGAGAGAGAGAGAGAGAGAGAGAGAGAGAGAGAGAGAGAGAGAGAGAGAGAGAGATTGCACCGATGAAATATAGTTTTAAAGACTGTTTCACCACTTGCACACAACATCTCCACTGTGTGTTTTATTCTAAACATGCTGTATACACTGTGAAGTTACCAACAGGACAAGGAGCTCGCGACCCAAACTATGAGCTGACTTTGTTATGCAAAGAAAGAAAAAAACCATGTTGGATAGACTGGAACATGAGGTATATACATTAAGAATACATTGGACTGTTAGCATTATACGAAAGCATACATTTTGCACGTGTCAATGTTTTGCTACTCATATAGAGTATAAAGACAATGGTTCTACTTCATTCAGGGTGTAATCACTAACAGGCAATCTAGTCGTTTTGATGAAGACACAGAGTGACATTAATGATTTCATTCCTGTAATAAAAAGCTGCAGTTTTTCTATAAGCTGTAAACTGTCCAGATACTCGTGGAGACCTGTAATGGCTGACATCAACAGTCTGTCCCAATGCAAACTCAAGGTGAAATCACACAGACCGGCTCTTATCATAAACAGAGGGGAACAGTGGACAGAGACTGAATTGGCAAAGACCGACTACAAAGGGAGAGACAGTCTGCGTTAAGTTACAGTGAAGGCAGCCTCTGAATAGTGCAACCCTCCCAGACGAGTTCAGCATCCATCATATCTTTGTTCCTCAGCTGATGATGTCATG
>CM031626.1:1120764-1123264 GCA_018398815.1 Conus ventricosus
CCTGTTGAACACAAGATTTCTCTTACCCTTGAGACCCAGCACTGTTTTCCAGATCTGTCTAATTCCAACAGCATCAAATACGCTTTCTGAGGTAACCTTTCAGCTTCCATCTGTAAAAGTCTAAACCAGTATCGTAAACAAGTGACGTAGGAATTAATGTATAAAGGATATCGACCCAAATCTCCGTAAACCTTTTTTGTTTGGCGTAATTCCTGGAATACCCAGAAATCTTTTGCATGCCAGCATATGTACTTTTTCTAAATGTTCTAATCTGTGTAATCCCCATATTTCGCCAGCATACATCAAGATTGGTTGAATCTTGATGTCAAAAACCTTGAAAAAAGTACTTTCCGTCATTTCCCTGTATTTTGTAAAGATTCTGCCGAGTTGAACAACTGCCTTTTTAGCCTTAGTTGTTAAATGAAGGGTACCCTGTTTTGCACTGATCATGGTGGTGAAATTAAACCCTAGATAGCAATAATTATTCACAACTTCCAGTCTGTTACCATCGTAAAACCATTTCTCATGCTTCCCTAAATATCCTCCTTTTCTAAATACTATTACTTTGGTTTTGTTGATATTGACAGATAGTTTCATGTTATTACAACAGGACTTTAATACATTCAACTGATTTTGTAGGCCACATGGTGTAGTAGATAGCAATGAGACATCATCAGCAAACAGTAATATAAATAATTCAATGATATCCGGAAGTAACCTAACTCCATGTTTACCTTTTTCATTTATTTGATCTGCTAACTGGTTTATGAAAATTGAAAATAACGTAGGACTTAGAACACATCCTTGTCTAACTCCAACAGGAGTTTCAAACATTTCGGAGAGTTCTTGATTTGCTTGAATACAGGATAACAAAGAATTATACATAGCTCTAAGTGAGGCCAGAAATTTACCCTTCACACCCTGTTGTTTAATACATTGCAAAAGTTTATCATGTCGAACAGAATCAAAAGCCTTTTTAAAGTCTACAAAAGCGACGTATAGCTTCCTACCTTTTTGCTCAAACAGTTCTGAACAGAGGCATACAAAGTAAATATCTGATCCACTGTCGAATAATTTTTCCGGAATCCTGCTTGACATTCTGAAATTACATTGTTGCTTTCTAACCAGGCATACAGTCGTGCATTTAGTATAGTAGTATAACATTTAGATATAGTACTCAGAAGAGAGATTCCTCTGTAATTATCGACATTTTCAGGGTCACCTTTTTTAAAATACTGGGATTATAAGAGCTTTAGACCATTCCCTGGGATAAATACCTTTGTCAAAAATTGTATTGAATAGTTTTGTCAGAAATAGCTCAACGCTCTTACCACCTCGTTTCAGCATTTCAGCAGAAATTTCATCAATTCCACTAGCTTTGCCTGTTTTTAGTTTATCTATAGCTTTTTTAACTTCTTCTTCCGAAAACGGAATATTTAAATCATGTTCTGATTCGTCTAACACATCCGTTTCAATATGGTGGTCCCTTCCGCCTTCTTCATTGCTGTTTTGGAAAACGGTCTTGAAATGATTAAACCATTCATCAATACTAATGTAATTAACAATTTCTTGTCTTTTTGCACATCCCATGTTTCTAAGATGCCTCCAAAATTCCGACGAATTATTAATTTCCTTGGTTAATATTTCTAATTTGTGTTTTAAAAGCTTGTTTTTTCATCCTTAATAAGTGTTTATACTTCTTCCTTGCATCGACATATATAACTCTGGCTTCTTCAACCTTAGTTTTCATTTCTTCTTTCTGAATTGAGGATTCTTTGTGTAATGCTCTGAAATAGTTTAATTTTCTCCTAGTTTCTTTTTTGACTTTGTGACATTCATCGTCGAACCATTCCGACCTCTTCTTCCTGTATGTACCGCTGCGTTTCAACATGCATTTGCTAGATTCTTTTAAGCATTGTACAAATGTTTCCAAGGAGCTATCTACATCGTTGTCTAAATTATTTGCTGCTTTACGTAATTTGTTTTGTATATCTCCACTTTCCCATGATTTGACAAATTCATCTTCATAATCCTTATTCCAAGCAAATCTTTCCTTCACTGTTGTTCGAGTTGGTTGCGTATCAGGAAAGCAATCATTATCTTTTTTACTTATTTCTATTTTCAGACTAACTGGCAGATGATCCGATTCAATTATATTCTCAACATCAAAAACATGAAATGAACAGATGAAAATAAATCAATGGATGCAAGAAAATAGTCAACTGTACTTTCCCCGGAAGCTCCTATATAGTACAGTTATCATCAAAATTTGATTCACTTAGTCCATTCAGTATAATACAATCAAACATATCACATAATTCAATGAGTTGGTCACCAAAATTATTTACATAACTGTCTTGTGATTTTCTTGGAAAGCTATTGTGAGCTGGAATGTTGGATCGAAATCGTTTCTGTCATCAGAAAAAGAATAATTTTTGTCTGCAGTTCTTGCATTCAGGTCCCCATTCAGCAACATGTAGAACTCATCATAAGTGTCATG
>CM031626.1:1145675-1148175 GCA_018398815.1 Conus ventricosus
ATACATTATTTCAACACATATCATTCATACTGACAAATTCAGCATAGCAACATGGTAATCTAATTCTACAATGATAAGGAAGCTATTCATAAAAGTACTAATGAGATGGGGGATGGTAAAACAGAAGGAAACTTACATCAAGAGAGAGAGAGAGAGGAGAGAGAGAGAGAGAGAGAGAGAGAGAGAGAGAGAGAGAGAGAGAGAGAGAGAGAAGAGAGAGAGAGAGAGAGAGAGCACAAACAACGTGTCATGATGAAAACAGGATGTTGATTACTACAATGTGCGTGCTAGTCCGTCTGCCAGTTGTTTGAATGACTACGACGTGCACGCCATTTACTGTCTGCGAACTGCTTGTTTGGAATATTTTTAAGCACAATAACCGGTCATCAGTGGACGTCTTGTTAAAGCCAGCAGTAACCTGTAGCACAATAACCGGTCATCAGTGGACATCTTGTTAAAGCAGCAGTAACCTGTAGCACAATAACCGGTCATCAGTGGACGTCTTGTTAAAGCCAGCAGTAACCTGTAGCACAATAACCGGTCATCAGTGGACGTCTTGTTAAAGCCAGCAGTAACCTGTAGCACAATAACCGGTCATCAGTGGACGTCTTGTTAAAGCCAGCAGTAACTGAAGAGCAGGCCGTCAATCACCGACAGTTTCAGTGCACTGGAAGCAAATGGCGGTTGTAGGAAAAGAGCAGACGACAGTTGGGGTCCTAGGCCGAACCGCTTTCTCTGATCGGGATTTGTGGGTCTCGAGTTCTGTGTTGAGAACGATCTAAAAGAAAAAACGCAGACACAACCAGTTTGTTCAACATTTTCAATACAGTTTGAGTGTCATCAAGGAGGTTTCTCTGCGTGCGGACAAGTCCATATACGCTACACCACATCTGCTAAGTTGGGAGACCACGCTTCGCACGATTTAGAGCTGATGATTAATTTTTGTTTTGACTGATGACTGAATGCGAGAAGAGTGTCTCACGGCTGCGACGTATCAAATGTCCTGTGCATTTGCTGGTGAGACCTTGGAGTTCCTACCTGACATTGTGTCATTATCAAATGTCCTGTACATTGGCTGGTGAGACCTTGGAGTTCCTGCCTGACATTGTGTCATTATCAAATGTCCTGTGCATTGGCTGGTGAGACCTTGGAGTTCCTACCTGACATTGTGTCATTATCAAATGTCGTGTGCATTGGCTGGTGAGACCTTGGAGTTCCTACCTGACATTGTGTCATTATCAAATGTCCTGTGCATTGGCTGGTGAGACCTTGGAGTTCCTGCCTGACATTGTGTCATTGTCAAATGTCCTGTGCATTGGCTGGTGAGACCTTGGAGTTCCTACCTGACATTGTGTCATTATTGTCCTGTATACGTGTGTGTGGTGAGTGTACATGTGTGTATGTAGGCTTAGGGGTCAGCTCGATACGTCCGCGGCCCGATGCGTCCACGGTCCGATGCGTCCACGGTCCGATGCGTCCAAGCCCGATACGTCCAAGGTCCGATACGTCCAAGCCCGATACGTCTACGGTCCGATGTGTCCATTTGGACGTATCGGGTCGTGGACGTATCGGCCGTGGACGCATGCATGGGTGCGTGGGTACAGGCCCATGTGTGTGTGTGTGTGTGTGTGTGTGTGTGTGTGTGTGTGTGTGTGTGTGTGTGTGTGTGTGTGTGTGTGTGTGCAGTGCAAGAATGACTGTGGTGGACTAATGACTGTACAGTTCATTAAATGGTCTGTGGTGAGTTCTTTTGAGATATAAACTGATTGGTAGCGAAAAAAAAGTTTGTAACTTTAAACAAAAAGAAGTGTGAGGGAGGGTAGGGGGTCACGACGACTACGTTTTGTTCGTAAATGTATTCGTAACTTTAGAGTGGCTCACACACACACATGCCCCTTCCTCATCCAACATTGATCACATACTTTTGTACATAGGTTCTGAGCATGCAAATTCCATGAGCAATGATACTGATATTTCACAAGAACGCTGTTCAGCGTTCGGAATTACAAACAAATAAACAGAATCAGTGCCACTACTCCGTGAAACAAATCAAACTTATGAAGTGGGTATACACGGCATTCAAACAGATGTCCAGTGTCTACACGAGGGATTATTGATTCTGCACTGGGGATGTTCTGCAACGAGTAAGAACTAATAAAAGCTCGTTTCTTTTGAAATGCTACAGTATGTCAGCGTTTAGGCTCACAGCTTTGTGCTTTAAACAGAACAACATTTCAATGAAACCTTAATCTTTCTCTCTAGTAAGGATCGCATTGCTATAGATACTGTGACAGGTTTGTATTATTCTTGGCTATATTATAGAGATAACTTGGATACATACGATTAAAAACGAAATTAGAGTTCTTCTCTAAACATACCAAACTTCCACAGGTTTTTTTTTAAAATCTTGATATGCATTTGAGAAATATATTGAATATGTGCAGGATTTTACCGTTTGACATGACAGCCGATATTTCCTTATCTTCAATTTGGTAAACAT
>CM031626.1:1153175-1163029 GCA_018398815.1 Conus ventricosus
ACCATGCGACGCCATCATCCCCATAATACTGTTTCACATCGTTTCTGAGTTCCTTTCTGTGTTGACTACTTTCTTAGTCACGCCATCCTCCCCATAATACTGTGTCACATCGTTTCTGAGTTCCTTTCTGTGTTGACTACTTTCTTAGTCACGCCATCCTCCCATAATACTGTGTCACATCGTTTCTGAGTTCCTTTCTGTGTTGACTACTTTCTTAGTCAATCCAAGGGTGTCTGAAAGATCTTCGTTGATGTTGACGTTAATCAAGGAAAATGTTTCTTCTGAGTTACTTTGCATTAATTTTTTTTTTGGTCGGGGGGGGGGGGGGGGGGGGATGAGAGAAAGGGGGGGGGGATCTTTGAATTTAATTTGTTCCCACACACTTTTTCTCAGCTCAAAACTACTCCCATTTATAATTACACTTTTGTCAACATTCACATCAGCACGGCTTCAACAGGCGGCCTATGTTTTCATCCTATTTATGGGCTGGCATTTATTGAAACACAAAACTTCAATAAACATCTTGACAAAATAACAGTCGACATTACTCCATCTAGCTGTAAAACTATGTAAATTTACCAAACAATTCTATGACGTCTGGCAGCCCAATTCGGCACTAAAAAATGGTCGTTTCTTTTTCAAATAATAAACGTTCAATAAACAATCAAGGATATGAAATGACCACATTATTGTCGAGGATTCGAAATGAACACAATACAGTAACGGAATCGAAATAACCACAGAACTGTCAAGGATACGAAATGAGTACAATACTGTTAAGGATACGAAATGAACACAATATTGTGAAGGATACAAAATGAACACAATATTGTGAAGGATACGAAATGAACACAATATTGTTAAGGATACGAAATGAACACAATATTGTGAAAGATACGAAATGAACACAATATTGTGAAGGATACGAAATGAGCACAGCATTGTCAAGGACGCAAAATGAACACAGTATTGTTCAGGATACGAAATAAACACAGCATTGTCAAGAATATGAAACGAACACGCAGTATTGTAAAGTATACAAAACGAACGCAGTTTTGTCAAGGATAACAAATGAAACAGTATTGCAAAGGATACGAAATGAACACAGTGTTGTAAAGGATACGACATGAACACAGTGTTGTAAAGGATACGACATGAACACAGTGTTGCAAAGGATACGACATGAACACAGTGTTGTAAAGGATACGACATGAACACAGTGTTGCAAAGGATACGACATGAACACAGTGTTGTAAAGGATACGACATGAACACAGTGTTGCAAAGGATACGAATGAACACAGTGTTGCAAAGGATACGAAATGAACACAGTGTTGTAAAGGATACGACATGAACACAGTGTTGCAAAGGATACGACATGAACACAGTGTTGTAAAGGATACAACATGAACACAGTGTTGTAAAGGATACGACATGAACACAGTGTTGTAAAGGATACGAACGAAATGAACACAGTGTTGTAAAAGATACAAGATGAACACAGTATTGCAAAGGATACGAAATGAACACGTGTTGTAAAGATACGAAATGAACACAGTATTGTAAAGGATACGAAATGAATGCGAAATGAACACAGTATTGTCAAGGATACGAAATGAGCGTAGCATTGTAAAGGATACAAAATGAGCACAATATTGTACAGGATACGACATGAGCACAGTATTGTACAGGATACGACATGAACAGTATTTTACAGGATACGACATGAGCACAGTATTGTACAGGATACGACATGAGCACAGTATTGTACAGGATACGACATGAGGACAGTATTGTAAAGGATACGAACTGAACACAGTATTGTAAAGGATACGAATTGAACACAGTATTGTACAGGATGCGACATGAGCATAGTATTGTACAGGATACGACATGAGCACAGTATTGTACAGGATACGACATGAGCACAGTATTGTACAGGATACAAAATGAGCACAGTATTGTACAGGATATGACATGTGCACAGTATTGTACAGGATACGACATGAGCACAGCATTGCACAGGATACGACATGAGCACAGTATTGTACAGGATACATGTGCAGGATACACAATGAGCACAGTATTGTACAGGATACAAAACGAGCACAGTATTGTACAGGATACAAAATGAGCACAGTATTGTACAGTATACGACATGAGCACAGTATTGTACAGGATACAAAATGAGCACAGTATTGTACAGGATACAAAATGAGCACAGTATTGTACAGGATACAAAATGAGCACAGTATTGTACAGGATACGACATGAACACAGTATTGTACAGGATACGACATGAGCACAGTGTTGTACAGGATACGACATGAACACTATTGTACAGGATACGACATGAACACAGTCTTGTACAGGATACGAGATGAGCACTGTATTGTACAGGATACAAAATGAGCACAGCATTGTACAGGATACAAAATGAGCACAGTATTGTACAGGGTACGACATGAGCACAGTATTGTACAGGATACAACATGAACACAGTATTGTACAGGATACGACATGAACACAGTATTGTACAGGATACGACATGAGCACAGTATTGTACAGGATACAAAATGAGCACAGTATTGTACAGTATACAAAATGAGCACAGTATTGTACAGGATACAAAATGAGCACAGTATTGTACAGGATACAAAATGAGCACAGTATTGTACAGGATACGACATGAGCACAGTATTGTAAATGATATACGAAATGAACGCGGTACTGTAACTATTTCAAAATCGTATCCAGTCGGCAACTTGACCACGAACTCACTCTCAGAGAGAGAGAGAGAGAGAGAGAGAGAGAGAGAGAGAGAGAGAGAGAGAGAGAGAGAGAGAGAGAGAGAGAGAGAGAGAGAGAGAGCGGGGGGGGGGGGGGAGGGGGCAGAGAGAGTCACTGTCAGACGGGCAGACGGAGAGAGACGTACACAGGATGAAGAGAAAGACTCTGAGAGAGAGAGAGAGAGGGAGAGAGAGAGAGAGAGAGAGAGAGAGAGAGAGAGAGAGAGAGACAGACAGACAGAGAGACAGACAGACAGACAGAGACAGACAGAGAGAGAGAGACAGACAGACAGAGAGGCAGATAGAGAGAGAGACAGACAGAGAGAGAAACACACACACACACACACACACACACACACACACACACACACACACACACACACACACACAACACACACACACACACACACACACACACACACACACACACACACACACACACACACACACACACAGAAAACGAGACAGAGAGAGAGAGAGAGAGAGAGAGAGAGAGCGACAGACAAACAGACAGACAGACAGACAGAGGAAGAGAGAGAGCGCACTGACGATAACTAGAGAGGATAAATCAACTTACCCACGATGTTGACAACACATTCAACTGCGTCACAAACGATTGTGGCATTTCTAAGACGTTTGGTAAATTCAGTAGTCAAGCCCAGCTCACTGGAAGTGCTGCTCGTCGGCGTCAGTGTAAAGCTACCGTCAAACGTTGGATCAAGGTTACATGTAGAAGAACTGGTACATTGACCAATAGTTAACGGCGATGACTGCTTAGGCTTGTACTCCCAGGTTATTGGTGTTGAGTAACCCTCACAGATTAAGACGCCTGTTGTGTTCAGCACAACATCCACAGAACCATCAGGACAGTTCTGGAAACTTGTTGCACCTGCACACACACACACACACACACACACACACACACACACACACACACACACACACACACACACACACACACACACACACGCACGCACACACGCACACACACGCACGCACGCACGCACACACAGAGAAAGAGAGAGAGAGTGAGAGAGAGAGAGAGACACTTTGACACTTTGACACTTTGACACTTTGATATTTTATTGTCATTACCAAACAGGTCTTTTGACAAGGGGGGAGAGGTAACAGAACAATAACATTTCCCTCTTCCTTTCCTGCAAACAAATAGTACACATTCATTCCTAAGGTGCACCAAATCAAAGGTTAAAAACATATAAATTCATAATATTTACTTATGTCCTCACGCACAGGAGTAATGCAATTAGAAAAAAAAAAAAAAAAAAAAAAAAAAAAGAAAGAAAGAAAGAACAAAGAAAGACTAACTCGACCATCCACTCGTTCAAATGATGACAATGTATCTTACTGATCTCTTCCACTTGCGATGAATGATAATATTCATTCAGATATCTCTTATAATGCATTATTTTAAATTTCACTATCCTCCATCTGTCTAATTTTTAATGCTTCTGCGATGAATTTCGCAACTGATTTAATTACAAGTTCATCATCTGATGATAACACGACTGCAACATTTTGTCTTTTCGCTATATCTAACTGGAAAAGTGAACAATTTGCCCGCACTTCATTATAAGCAGTACAGTGGAACAGAAAGTGTTCTTCGTCATCAATAATGTGTCTACATGCAGGACAAGGAGATTCTGTGGATGTTTCACATTCAAACCATCTTTTGTTCGCATTAAAACCTAAAGTTCTCAACCTAAATCTTGCGTAATTTATTCTGTGCCATCTATCTGTTATGACATTGAGAAACTTTTCAGAATGAAACACATTCTTAAATGAGAAAAACCAGCGATATTTTTCTTTACTTTCCATATCTGAGTGCCAATTCTGTTTAAAAGAACAAATAAGCCTGTCTTTAAATTCCGCAATAAACTGATGCTCATTCCCTACTTCCTGGGCCATCCACACTATTCCAAAACCCTGTTCTGAAAGGACTTTTTTTACTTTATGAGCCCAGTTTTCTTTACCTTTTTCCATTTCTAAAAGCATCATATCATAGGCTTGCCTGCTAAAACGGGACTGGGGTAGCTTCAAGATCTTCAACCAGTACTTAATACATTTCACAAATGTACTTATGTACAAAGGGTATCTGCCCATCTCTCCATATAAAACGGTGTTGGATGAATGAATAGGTACTTGAAGGAAACGCTTCATAGCATACGTATGTACTTTTTCCATCATCGAATTTTCATGTAAGCCCCAAATTTCAGCTGCATATGTAAGAAGAGGTTTTATCTGTGTATCAAACATTTTCCAAAATATACTACAGTCTGTACAATTTAGTTTTCTCAGGGATTTCAGAATTTCAGGGTTCCAGACATATGGTCCAGAGTAAGGGAGGGGGAGGGAGAGAGAGAGAGAGAGAGAGAGAGAGAGAGAGAGAGAGAGAGAGAGAGAGAGAGAGAGAGCGAGAGAGAGAGAAGGAAGGAAGGAGAGAGAGAGAGGAAGCGGAAGAGAAAGAGAGAGAGGGGGGAGTTAGGGAGGGGGAGGAGGGAGAGAGATTCAGATTCAGATGACTTATTCATATAAGGCCATGGTCCCTTATGAAAAAGGCAATGACAACATTACAGGAATATTATCACAAAGGCAACAGTATCACGAATCCTTACAAATGCTACATACAAACAATCATGATAACATTGTCTTCCTTAACTGGAAAGAGATATAATCACACATAAGTGTGTGTGTGTGTGTGTGTGTGTGTGTGTGTGTGTGTGTGTGTGTGTGTGTGTGTGTGTGTGTGTGTGTGTGTGTGTGAGTGTGTGTGTGTGTGTGTGTGTGTGTGTGTGTGTGTGTGTGTGTGTGTGTGTGTGTGTGTGTGTGTGTGTGTGTGTGTGTGTGTGTGTGTGTGTTCTTCTTCTTCAATTTAACGTCTACCCACGTTAAGTGATATTAGATAAGTGTATCATACATGCGCTAATCATTGTAATCGAATAATTTAACCACTGAGACATAAAATGTTTACGCAAATGTTCCTTGAAAAGTTTTAAAGTATTCATGTTTTGTAGATTCGGTGGAAGTGGGTTCCAGACATATGGTCCAGAGTAAGCTAGGCTTGTTTTATGTGACAAGTGTGTGTGTGTGTGTGTGTGTGTGTGTGTGTGTGGTGTGTGCGTGCGTGCGTGCGTGCGTGCGTGCGTGCGTGCGTGCGTGCGTGCGTGCGTGCGTGCGTGTGTGCGTGTGTGCGTGCGTGTGTGTGTGGGAGGGGGGGGGGGGGTAGCAGTAGTAGTAGTAGTCGCAGACCTCCGTCGGTCTAAGCTGACCATAGATTGAAAATATCGACCTAAGATTTAATTATCTGTCCGGGCTGTCTGCTCGACCCGAGCGGGGTTGCCTGTGGCTGTGGAGACCGACGCGAGAGTGGCAGTCTCTGTCGCAGCGGTCACAGCTGTATGCTGGCACTGGTTTGTTGGCTGTGTCCCCTTTCTCTGGGCTCGTTTTTTCCCTGCAGCAGCTGTCAGTTTGTCTTCGCCAATCTGCAGTGTTTCTTGAGTGTGCTTCTCCAGCTGTTGCGGTCTGCTGCCAGGTCCTCCAGGACTCAGTGCTGATCTCAGCGCCTTCATGTCTCTTTTCCAAACGTCTTTGTATCTCAGCTGTGGACGGTCAATGCTTCTCTGCCCTGTGGCAAGCTCTCCACTGAGGTGTCTTTTGGGATGCCACATCCCCCTTGCGGTGAACGGGCCCAGCCCATGCGGCCAACGCTGTCTCAGCAGGGTATAGATGGTAGGGAGGCCAAGAGACCGACGCTGTCTGAGCAGGGTATAGATGGTAGGGAGGCCAGAGAGATCGACGCTTTCAGAGGGTATAGATGGTAGGGAGGCCAGAGAGACCGACGCATCTCCAGCAGGGGATAGATGGTAGGGAGGCCAGGAGATCGACGCTGTCTCAGCAGGGTATACATGGTAGGGGGGCCAGAGAGACCGACGCTGTCTCAGCAGGGTATGATGGTAGGGGGGCCAGAGACATCGACGCTGTCTCAGCGGGTAAAAGATGGTAGGGAGGCCAGGAGATCGCCCCTGTCTCAGCAGGGTATAGATTTGGGAGGGAGGCCAGAGAGATCGACGCTGTCTCAGAGGGTGTAGATGGTAGGGAGGCCCGAGAGACCGACGCTGTCTCAGCAGGGTATAGTGTAGGGAGGCCAGAGAGACCGACGCTGTCTCAGCAGGGTATAGATGGTAGGGAGGCCAGAGAGACCGACGCTGTCTCAGCAGGGTATAAAATGGTAGGAGGCCAGAAAGATCGACCCCTGTTTCAGCAGGGTATAGATGGTAGGGAGGCCAGAGAGATCGACGCTGTCTCAGCAGGGTATAGATGGTGGGAGGCCAGAGAGATCGACGCTGTCTCAGCAGGGTAAGATGGTAGGGAGGCCGAGAGACCGACGTGTCTCACAGGGTATAGATGGTAGGGAGGCCAGAGAGATCGACGCTGTCTCAGCAGGGTATAGATGGTAGGGGGCCCGAGAGACCGACGCTGTCTCAGCAGGGTATAGATGGTAGGGAGGCCAGAGACATCGACGCTGTCTCAGCAGGGTATAGATGGTAGGGAGGCCAGAGAGACCCCGCTGTCTCAGCAGGGTATAGTGGTAGGGAGGCCAGAGAGCCGACGCTGTCTCAGCAGGGGTTTTTGATGGTAGGGAGGCCAGAGAGACCGACGCTGTCTCAGCAGGGTATAGATGGTAAGGAGGCCAGAAAGATCGACGCTGTCTCAGCAGGGTTTTAAAATGGTAAGGGCAGAAAGATCGACGCTGTCTCAGCAGGGTATAGAGGTAGGGAGGCCAGAGAGATCGACGCTGTCTCAGCAGGGTATAGATGGTAGGGAGGCCAGAGAGACCGACGCTGTCTCAGCAGGGTATACATGGTAGGGAGGGCCCGGGGAGATCGACGCTGTCTCAGCAGGGTATAGATGGTGGAGGGAAGAGAGATCGACGCTGTCTCAGCAGGGTATAGAAAGGTAGGGAGGTAAGAGAGATCGACGCTGTCTCAGCCCGGGTATAGATGGTGGGAGGCCAGAGAGATCGACGCTGTTCAGCAGGGTATACATGGTAGGGAGGCCAGAGAGATCGACGCTGTCTCAGCAGGGTATAGATGGTAGGGAGGCCCGAGAGATCGCGCTGTCTCAGCAGGGTAATAGTGGTAGGGAGGAAGAGAGATCGACGCTGTCTCAGGGTATAGATGGTAGGGAGGCAGAGAAAACCGACGCTGTCTCAGCAGGGTATAGATGGTAGGGAGGCCAGAGAGACGACGCTGTCTCAGCAGGGTATAGTGGTAGGGAGGCCAGAGAGATCGACGCTGTCTCAGCAGGTATAGATGGTAGGGAGCCAGCGAGACCGACGCTGTTCAGAGGGTATAGATGGTAGGGAGGCAGAGAGATCGAAAGCTGTCTCAGCAGGGTATAGATGGTAGGGAGGCCAGAGGACCGACGCTGTTCAGAGGGTATAGATGGTTGGGGGGCAGAGAGACCGGGCGCCCGCTCAGCAGGGTGTAGATGGTAGGGAGGCCAGAGAGATCGACGCTGTCTCAGCAGGGTATAGATGGTAGGGAGGCCAGAGAGATCGACGCTGTCTCAGCAGGGTATAGATGGTAGGGAGGCCAGAGAGACCGACGCTGTCTCAGCAGGGTATAGATGGTAGGGAGGCCAGAGACCGACGCTGTCTCAGCAGGGTATAGATGGTAGGGAGGCCAGAGAGATCGACGCTGTCTCAGCAGGGTATAGATGGTAGGGAGGCCAGAGAGACCGACGCTGTCTCAGCAGGTATAAGGTAGGGAGGCCCGAGAGATCGACGCTGTCTCAGCAGGGTATAGATGGTAGGGAGGCCAGAGAGACCGCGCTGTTCAGCCGGGTATAGATGGTAGGGAGGCCAGAGAGACCGACGCTGTCTCAGCAGGGTAATGATGGTAAGGAGGCCAGAAAGATCGACGCTGTCTCAGCAGGGTTAAGAAGGGAGGGAGGCCAGAGAGACCGACGCTGTCTCAGCAGGGTATAGATGGTAGGAGGCCAGAGAGACCGACGCTGTCTCAGCAGGGTATAGATGGTAAGGGAGGCCAGAGAGACCGACGCTGTCTCCAGCAGGGTATAGATGGTAGGGAGGCCAGAGGATCGATGCTGTCTCAGCAGGGTATAGATGGTAGGGAGGCGAGAGACCGACGCTGTCCAGCAGGGTATAGATGGTAGGGAGGCCAGAAGATCGAGCTGTTCAGCAGGGTATGATGGGAGGGAGGCCAGAGAGATCGACGCTGTTCAGCAGGGTATAGATGGTTGGGAGGCCCGAGAGACCGACGCTGTCTCAAACAGGGTAAGATGGTAGGGAGGCCAGAGAGTCCGACGCTGTTCAGCAGGGTATATATGGTAGGGAGGCAGAGAGATCGACGCTGTCTCAGCAGGGTATAGATGGTAGGGAGGCCAGAGAACCGCGCTGTCTCAGAGGGTATAGATGGTAGGGAGGCCAGAGAGACCGACGCTGTTCAGCAGGGTATAGTGGTAGGGAGGCCAGAGAGATCGACGCTGTTCAAGCAGGGTATAGATGGTAGGGAGGCCAGAGAGTCGACGCTGTCTCAGCAGGGTATAGATGGTAGGGAGGCCAGAGAGACCGACGCTGTCTCAGCAGGGTATAGATGGTAGGGGGGCCAGAGAGATCGACGCTGTCTCAGCAGGGTATAGATGGTAGGGAGGCCAGAGAGAACCCACGCTGTCTCAGCAGGGTATAGATGGTAGGGAGGCCAGAGAGACCGACGCTGTCTCAGCAGGGTATAGATGGTAAGGAGGCCAGAGGACCCACGCCCGTTCAGCAGGGTATAGATGGTAGGGGAGGCCAGGAGACGACGTGTCTCAGCAGGGGTTGGGGGGAGGGGAAAAGGGGTTGAGGGGATGATGGGGGGAGGCAAGAACGACCTGCTCAGCGGGTTTTTGAGGAGGGAGGCAGAAGGGCCCCACGCTGTCTCAGCAGGGTATGATGGGGGAGGGCCCGAGAGACCCACGCGTCTCGCGGGTATAGATGGTGGGGGGCCAAGAGTGACGTGTTAGCGGGGATGATGGTAGGGAGGCC
>CM031626.1:1164029-1203130 GCA_018398815.1 Conus ventricosus
GGCGGATCTGGAAAAAAAATTTTCCCTTGCAATGAAGGTCTATTTCATTTTCAGAACATCTTAAATTTTTCACACAACATATCATGACATGATACAAGTGAAATGGCAATTACATCAGAAGTCGGTGCCAAAGTATCAACTATACCTAGGACATACACTTCAGCATACGTTTTAAGGCATATCTGTAGTGTAAAGGAAGTCTGCAACATGTGTATTTAATAATGATTGGGGAAAAAAAAGCAAGATCAAACTCAACACATACTTTTTAGAAAACAAACAAATTATGCAGAAAACGAAACAAGAAATCTTATCAAAGGGTGGTACACGTCACATTCATGCCATTTATATGCAGTGCGCGGCCACGCTTGCACCCATCACACAAGGAGGAAAAAAGTCGGCGATAGTCAACTAAAGGTGATTTTGTCAAATAATTCGATAACAAGGACATTATATCTCCATTAAATCTCTTCTTTTCATAGGAACTATTCTTGGAGGTGAGTATAAGATTTTTTTTTTTTTTTTTTTTTTTTTGTAGCAGAAGATATCTTCCTCACTTCGAAATCGGCAAGAGAAACAAAAAGCAAAGTGTAAACAGTTTTAGTCACGGATTTTAAATTTGTATTCTTTTCATTGGGGGGAATGCACAATATATGTTATGGGAAAATTATATTTCAAGTAACTGGTGTTTGGATACCATTTGTTTGGAACTCCTATTGCTTCATCTCTAAATCAGTGATTTATTTCTATCTTTATTGGATATGTAATTCTTTCAAAATGACTTGTGTATTGGCTTTGTTTTTGTTTATTACATGCATTTGTGATACCTGAATTTTCGTGAACAAAATAATAGCGTCAAGTACTTCATCGTTTTACTGGTTATCTTCTGTTGCCAAAGAGAACACGTTCAATTGTTTTTAAATGATGACTTTTCTCAGTTTCCTGCCAAAAGTCACTAAATGTTGACAGGTATCTAAGAGAGTTGCTCTATTTGTATCTTTTCTTTTTGGCAGAAATTATCACAAAACTACTGTACAGCATTGGCATTTTGCTTAAGGTCATTATGTGTCTACAAGTATTCTATAGCATATTCTTGTTTGAAACCATTTTAATTTAACTTCTTTTATTTCATTATTTTTCTGCACTACTTCTCAATCAACTGGTTGTATTATCGAATGCCTTTTCCATTCGCGATAAAAGGTTGATTCTTATATTTCTTTTTTTTTTAGAAAATCAATTCATTAGAATACCTTTGATCTCTTAGTAGATTAACTATAAACTGTACGGCTTTACTCACTTTTTCGGTTACATTTACTTTGATTATCGGATATTTCTACTTCCTCTATTTTTTATTGATGGTTTACAACCTGTGTATTCTATCGTTAGTTTTCTGTTCCGACGTTTTGGATAATACATCTAAAAAGGCAGGAATTGACCGTGTTTTCATCCCAGTATATCTGCACTAGCTATATATTATTTTGTGTCCATTTCTTGTAATGAAAAGTTCTTGTTGGCAATCTTGAATTTTTCTTTGTAGAATATGGCTCTGATACGGGTCATGCCCTTTTATTTAATTATACGTGATTTCACAAATTGACTATTTGCGCCGAATAATCTCTCTAGAAGTCGGTAAAGAACTAGTTTTATTTAAAATAATGCGGTCCATTTTATGAATTGATTCTAATTCTGGACATTTTATGTGTGACAGAACATTTCATTCCATTTGGTTTTTGGTTTGTATTTTTCCTTATCCTCATTAGTTTCAATGCTTTATATATCTTCAATTTTTGGAATACCTATCCTCCCATTTTCGGTGTTGTGCACTGAATATTTGCGTTTGATTTTGTCCCATTTTTTTTCCCATACAAACTCAAAACAGCGCGTGGCGGACATTGACGAAAGTTCCTCCTAGAAAACGTAAATAAAATACTCACTGAAAACCCTATCAGACCATCACACATATAAACGTAGCCATTATATCACGTATTGTATTAAAATATGTAAATCTGCTATATTACGCCATATAAAAACTTCTAGAACCTGATGAGAGCGAAAGCTTGAAACAATATTGTTGTCCGAGACTCAAGAAATCTTGTTTATGCTTTCCTATCCGGATTAGGTGAGCGCTCTTCAATTCTTACGAAATTGAATCGGATGTTCATGTTAATGTTCATGTTCATGTTTAGTAGATAGATAGATAGATAGATAGATAGCTAGCTAGATAGATAGATAGTTATGATATATAGATAGATAGAAGATATTATATTATAAAGAAAAACTCTAGTTACATAAGGGATGTGCTTTAAAGTGTCAAATGACTCATGATGATGTAACGAATGAGCATGGAGGTGTCAAAGGATTCCGGATGTAAGGAATGTTCCAGTGAAGTGTCACATGACCTCCTGTGATGTGAGGAATGTGCCTTAAAGTGAGGTGTCACATGACTCCTGTGCATGTGGAGGAATGTGCCTTAAAGTGATGGTGTCACATTGACTCTGTGATGTAAGGAATGTGCATTTAATGAAGGTCAAATGAATCCTGTGTGTAACGGAATGTTCTTTATGGTTTGTCAATAACCCTTGAGATGTAAGGGGCGAGCTGAAGTGTCTAATGACTCCTGTGATGTAATGGACCGTATGGGCATGGAGTGTCAAGTAATCTGTGATGTATGTAAAGCAAGAAAGTGTACAAATGACTTCTGTGAGTCAACAGCGGACTCATGAAAGGGTTCAAAGTAATTCTGTGATGTAATGGACGAGCATGGAGGAAGTGTCAAAGACTCCTGTGATCGTAAAGTTAAGCGAGCAAGAAAGTGTCAAATGATACTGTGATGTAATGGACGGGCATGGAAGTGTCAAGTAAACTATGTGATGTAATAGTACTGAGCAAGAAAAGTGTCAAATGCTCCTGACGATGTTAAAAAGACAAATAAGTAAGTGTCAAGTAATTTTTGTAGATGTAATGGCCGAGCATGAGAGAGTGTCAAATGACTGCATCACCAGGGTAGGGGAGGACATCTCTAGGGTAGTGAAGACATCATAGGTAGGGGAAGACATCACCAGGGTAGGGGAAAGACATCACCAGTGTAGGGAGAAGAACAACACTAGGGTAGGGGAAGACATGGACTAAGGTAGGGGAAGACATCACTAGGTAGGGGAAGCCATCACTTAGGGGTAGGGGAAGACAACACTGTGTAGGGTTAGACATCACTAGGTTAGGGAAGACAAAACACTTGGGTAGGGGAAGACAAAACAACGGTACGGGAAGCCATCACTAGGGTAGGGGAAGACAACCACTAAGTGTAGGGGAAAGACATCACTTGGGTAGGGGAAGACATCACCAGGGTAGGGAAGACATGACTAGGGTAGGGGAAGGACTTGCAGGGAGTAGGGAAGACATGACTTGGGTAGGGGAAAAGACATCACAGGTAGGGGAGAAGAATGACTAGGGTAGGGAAGACTTCACTAAGGTAGGGGGAAGGACATCACTAAGGTAGGGAAAGGACATCACCGGGGGGTAGGGGAAGACATCACCGGGTTTGGGAAGCATCACCAGGGTAGGGGGAATATATCACCAGGGTAGGGGAAGAAACACTGGGTAGGGGAAGACAACACTTGGGTAGGGAAGACATAACTAGGGTAGGGGAAGACATCACTAGGGTTGTGGGGAAGAATCACTAGGGTAGGGGATGGGAAAGACATGACTTAGGGTAGGGGAAGACTTGACTAGGGTAGGGTGATGACATTCACTAGGGTAGGGGAAGGACATCACCAGAGGAGGGAAAAACATCACCAGATTAGGGAAACACCTCACAGGTTGAGTAACACATCAACCAGAGTAGAGAAAGATACATCGTGATTAGGGGTGAACTCACCAGGGTGGCAGGACACATTACAAGCGTAAGAGAAGACATCACCAGACAGAGGGAAACTTCTCAAGTAGAGACATGTGTTTCCAGGGCTGGGGGAAGACATCACCAGAGTAGGGACAGACATTAAAAGGGGAGTAAGAGACTTTACTATTGTAGGGGCAGACAAGGCTTCTAGAGTATGACATCACTAGGATGTGGGTTGACGTCACTGTGGTAGTGTTGAGATGTCCTATAATGTCCGAAAGTAGGTAAATATAAAAACGTGCTGTATTTTCACTTTCACTATCACTAACCCACCCCAAAGGGCGGGGGCGAAGGGTGAGGTGGTGGAGGGGTGGGATTCATACGATTTTTTAAAACATGGTTAGTATCTAATGAGCATACAAAATACTCTTGCCCTGGGGTCACCCTATAATTTAAAAAAAAATTGGTATAACTCAACCAAAAGGAAACAAAAATAACAAACCTTCAGGTGTATCTGTAATGAGGTACATGATTTTCTGCTGTGACAACAAGCAAACAAAAAGCATGGAAGAAAACAAAATATACCTGTTGTTGTTGTTGTTGTCATCGGTGTTTGATGTTGGCTCTGCATAATAGAAAAAAGTATGATGTAAGACAACAGATGTAGACGGTGATATCAGGTTGATATCAACAAACATGTTAATTGTCAGTGATTTACACCTGTATTTTGACACACGCCGTCTCTGCTGATGACAAAAGTCGGTTTCAATGTCCGCGCGTTGTGCTGCGAATCTTTTGTTGATACAATGGATAGCACTGAAATTAAAAGAAAATTTCTTAAAGTCTTATGGTTCACTGAACGGTCTAAGGTTTCTTTGATGTAACGAATGTGAGTGGAAGTGTCAAAGACTCTGTGTTGGAAGAGATGTAGCTGGTAGAGTCAGTGACTCCTGTGATGGAGGAGATGTAGCTGGTAGAGTCAGGCGGACTTCTGTGATGAATCTCGAGATGTAGTGGTAGAGTCAAGTGACTTCTTGTGATGGAGGATGTAGATGGTACAGTCAAGTACATCTGTGATGGAAGAGTTGTTGATGGTAGAGTAGTGACTTTGTGATGGAGAGATGTAAATGGTAGAGTTCAGGTGACTTCTGTGATGGAAGAGATGTAACTGTAGAGTCATGTGACCTTCTGTGATGGATAGAGATGTAGCTGGTGAGTCAGGGGACTTCGTGATGGAGAGATGTAGAGGGTAGATCAAGTGACTTCTGTGATGGAAGAGATGTAGCTGGTAGGAGTCAGATGGACGTCTGTGATGTAGAGAAGGTAGCTGGTTAGAGTCAAGTGGACTCCTGTTGTGATGTGAGGGATGTAACTTAAAGAGCAGTTGGACTTCTGTGGTGTAAGAGATGTATACTGGTTAGAGTCAAGGTGGACTATGTGTTGTAAAGGATGTGCAAGAAAGTATCAAGAAATCTGTGATGCAAGGGATAAAACATGGGAAGTGTCAATGGACTTTTGTAATGTATGGATGTGCTAGAGTGTGTCAAATGACTCCTGTGATATAATGGACGTGCTTAGATGTGTTCAATTGGCCTGTGTAGTAAGGGATGTGGCTAATGTCGCTCACATGCTGCAGCTTCAGTAGTCTTCAATGCTCTGTTGTTTAACACAGTACACACCACCATGCTTTCATCGCCTTTTGATTAGCCAGGGGTTAAACATTACTAAACACTAGCAAAACGAGCCTGCAGCCAACACACACACACACACACACACACACACACACACTCACAAACACACACACACCACACACACCATCACTACACTTAATCAGTTAATCAATTCAATTCAATCATGTTGATAATAGCCGAGCTACCTTAATGGACAGTAACTGTTTATCTCTCTCGAAAGTCAAAAAGTCTCAACCAGTAGGACATCTGTGGATAAGATTTTCTTGGTGTCTGTAGTTAGTAAAGTGTTTTTGTTGGTATCATGTAAGTTCAATCCTCTTTGTCGAATAATATTGTGATAGGTTCATTACTCGGAATGCACCATTGTCCTTCTCACGTTTCAAAAGATACGAGTGTTGTTTAGAGGAGTGACCTATTACGCATCGCTCTAGTAGGGATTATGGCAGGAGGAATGGGATGGGATGGAAAAAAAATTAATAAATGTTGCAGAACTTTCCATACGTAAACTTCGAAACTTGTCACTGAATTCGTACGAATGTTACCTTGGAAGTATAATCATAAATAAGTGATCAGATCCCACTAAACATGAATGGATGTGTTGATATACGGACACTTTAAGCAACGTAATTAACAATAAGGATGGTCATAATTCTAATAACTAATGTAAAATGAATTTCAATCTGATCCAGTCCAACAAATCAGAACAAGTCATTGCTGTTTATATATTTACACATAATAAAGAAAGTGCCTTGTGATTACAACTAGTCAGGAATTTACAACATAATGATAATTGTTTATTTGAAATAGAGAGATAGACAGACAGATTGAGTCGAGAGGAGGTAGTTGGTTTGACAAGTAGAGGAGAGTGAACAAGTTGGCGCTGCACTTTGGGCATGACTTTTTCCAGGGTGGAGAGCAACGAATATTTACAAATAAATCAGTTGTGGCCGATGAAGCCTAAACACTGAACTGTGTACATGCACACATATGCCCATACTTCTTGTCATCGCACATGCCGGCCCCCCTCCCCGCCCTGACCCATACCACACAGCCCCTTCCTAATCCTACTTTGATCACATACATCTGTACTATAAGGTTTACTGTCATGGTAAATTCAATGAGCTATGATACTGATGTTTCACAAGTACAATGTTCGGCGTTCGGAATTAACTCAAACAAATAAACAGAATCAGTGCACAACTCGAAAAACAATTAAAGCTTCTATGAAGTGGGTTTATTCACGGCATTCAAAGCACATGTCCCAGTGTCTTCACGAGGGATTTTTGATTCTGCAATGGGGAATGTTTGCAATGAGTAGAATAAGAAAAGCTCGTTTTCTTTTGAAATGATACAGTATGTCTGTGTTTTAGGCTCACAGTTTAATTCAGAACAACATTTCAATGAAAACATTTATCTTTTCTCTCTAGATTAGTAAGGTTCGCATTGATTTGATACTGTGGACAGACTTGTATTAGTCTTGGCTATAGTTAGAGGTGAATTTGTTACATAGATTAAAAGAAATTAGAGTTCCTCTCTAAAACATACCAAACTTCACAGGTTTGTTTAAATTCTTGATATGCATTGAAAAATATAGTGAATATGTTACAGGATTTTACCGTTTTCACATGACAGCCGATATTTCTTTATCTTCAATTTGGTGAAACATGTAGAGAAACTGGGAAGAAAAAAAACAAAAAATGGGAGAACGCAAAGACAAACAATAATAGGACAAGTCACTTAAATAAACAGATCGAAGTAGAAACAAAACAATAAACACAATATCAGAATGCAAACCAAGCAGATAATCTATTAAATCAACTGTGATGTTAACTTATTTAGATTTTTTTTTTTTCTTTTTCAAACTAAAATGCAGTTATATAATGATAACAATAACAATTATCATCATCATCACCATCACCATCGGGAGGAGGAGGGGGTAGGGGAGGGCGTAGGGGCCTCAATCAAGATCTTGTAAGCAGGTATGTGAAAGTGCACCGGGAAACAATGTATCATGCTTGCGATAAAGTTCACACTCATGAAGAAAATTCACACACACCCATCCACCCGCATCCACTTCGACGCTCTCTCCCCCCCCCCCCCCCCCCCCCCCCCCCCCCCCCCCACCCCCCTACACCCCCCCCCCCCCCCCCGCACCCCCCCCCCCCCCCCCCCCCCCCTTCTCTCTCTCTCTCTCTCTCTCTCTCCTCTCTTCTGTGATTGATGTCCTAATTATTTTGATTTCTTGAACATCTATACCTAACTGGTGATAATGGTGTGTCCCGATTTCTGTTGATTACATGACGTATTGATGCTCTTTGTTCAAATTCCTTAGTAATGTTTAGCATATGATATCATTTCTGGATTACAAAAAATGAAAATATACTCTCCTTCCTCTCTCTCTCTCTCTTCGTTTATCTACATTTGCTTTCTCGATATATTGTCATTAATCCAATAATTCAGTCTTGAGCAGTGTATGATAGTTCAAGAAAAAAAAAGGCGAGGGGGGGGGGGGTATTTGGTATGATGGCATCTCTATCTCTCTTCAACAACCACGACAAACGCAGACACGCGCACACCACACACAACACTCACACACACACACACAACAACACACACACACACACACACACAACACACACACACAACACTTCTATGATAAATAAATATTATTACTGATGCTAGAATTCATTGATAATGATTGTGTATGGTTCGTCACTCGTCTTGCTTTGTACCCTCATCGTGAAATGTGTTAAAAAATGGGGAAAAAAAGTTGATATTTCTGATGATTGTTTTCTCTAATTATCATCATTTACCACCTTGTTGTATGGTTTAATATTTTACAAAAGGAATATAAACTCTCTCTCTCCTCTCTCTCTCTCTCTCTCTTCTCTCTCTCTCTCTCTCTCTCTCTCTCTCTCTCTCTTCTCTCTCTCTCTCTATCTCTCTCTCTCTCGATACAAACAGAAGGATGGTTTATTCTGTCTGTGTGTGCTGAGTTTTTTTCTTTTTCTAATCAAATTTCTTTATTCTCGTCTAGTTGTTCAATAGTTTTTTGTTTTTTTTTGTGGTTTTTTTTTTTTGCTTAAATCATGTTAATGAGGAACAACTCTTCATTTTTAATGTATTGTGGAAGATATGTGTGTTTGTTAAAAGTTGTGTAAGTTTTTAGTAGATAGTCATGACGTAGTCGTACTTAGCGGGGCAATGGCGGATGAAAAAAAAAGATGAGTTTGATTATCTGTTATCCTTGGAAAGATAAGATTATCATCTTCATAAATCATCATCTCTCTCTCTCTCTCTCTCTTTCTTCAGACGTAAGCTGACGCAAGGGACGATGTATTTGCCGCATCTTTCATCACGACGAAAAATGAATTTCATAGCACTCCAGAAACTGACTGTTAGATCAATTTTAAACACGTGCCTTGGTGTGGAAGGAGACACATGGCAGATTGTAAGTGCCGGAGAAATATATTGTAAACACGTTTGGGCGTTTACAACTCTCCCCAAACTGATCGTCTCCAAGACTTGCTGTTTAAAAATGAGTTAGGATTTTTGCTTTTTTTCCCGATATGATATGATTACATCAGAGAGAGTGAGAGAGAGAGGAGTGTGTGAGAGAGATGAAGTGAGATGAAGAGAGAAGATAGAGAGAAGGAGGAGAGTGAGAGAGTGGATGGATGGGAAAGAGAGAGAGAAAAGGGAAAGAGTTGTCTTTAGTTTTGTCTTTCCATTTAACATCTCTATCAGTCTCACTCATCACACACACACACACACACACCACACACACACACACACACACACACACCACACACACACACACACACACACAACACACACACACAACAACACTAATAATAATATGACAATTAATTATTTATAATAATAATAATATTATAACAATAAAATATGAAATAATAATATTTATTTAATAATAATAACAAACAATAATATGATATTCATAAAAGGAAAGGGGAGAGGCATAAACAGAAGGTTTTCAAATGGAGTTCTGTGTGTTATTCATGTGATTATGGCAAATTTTATTACATTTGCTTGCATGTGCAAAGTATTGTATTTAGTAATGTATCTTTTATTCACCGATGCTTTGATCATCTATTTCTGAAAACGTTTAACAAAAACCAAACCTATTACAAATACCTACATTCTTGTACTAAAAGGACTGACGAGCCAATGCCAAGTGTGTCTATTGGTATTATACTTATGGGACTTTTGGCCAATCAAATTAAAAAAAAAGTATGTTCATGTGTGACTTAGAGGAAATGGTGTTTTGCAAACTGTTTGCTGTTGTATACAATCGACAAGGCAACATACATTTTTTTTTAAGGTATACACTGTTTCCGGACTATGAAAATGCATGTAAAACACAGTGATATGTGCTGTCCTTTTCCTGTAGACAATGTTTATTATACTGTTGTTTTTAGTAATCCCTTGAGCTAAACTTTTCTTTATGGTTGACTGTATGATTTACAACTAGGCATTCAAAATTATGAAAAAGGCCAGTAAGTGTCAGGTCCATTGTGATCTGTTTTTGAGTGAGATTACACTCCAGGCTCAGTCACTGTAAAGAATAGCTTCAGAGGTAAAAATTTGAGTACATTATCAATACTCTAACTGAAGCAATTCTTGTGATAGTTTCAAAAATTTTTTCCCACAATCATGAACATCTGCAGCTCTGCCTTGTTCAATGACTACCCTTGCTGCAAAGCTTCATTCTTTGTTCTGTCTCAGTTCACCTGACGCAAGCCGTGTCATCTGTTTATTAGGTGTGCTGGTAACATTATTTGGTATAACTGTCCGAGATGGACTTAGAACATATGCAAAATGAGTTATCGCTGTTTCTTATTATCTTATTTATGTTTAGACATTGTAGGACATTAAACGTCCCAGTTCTTCAGAATCCTGCGGGTTACGATTCACTTGTATTCTCATGCATTCCATTGTTGACATAATGGCGGGGTTTTTCTTTTCTTTCCTTTTTTAATCGTTTACGAACTTGTTCATTCCTTAGTTTTCTGATTTTATGGGATTATTAATGCGGACGCCATCTTCCATAATACATGTTTCACATCGCTTCTGAGTTCCTTTGTGTTGGATTCTTTCTTAGTTCAAGCAAAGGGTGTTGCAAAGAGTCTTCGTTGATTGTCGCGTTAATAAGGAAAAGGGTTTCTTCTGAGTTACATATTGCATTAATCTATTTTTTTTTTTTTGGTGGGCGGGGTGGGGGGTGGGGGTGGGGGGTTAATCTTCGATTTTAATTTGTTCCCACACACTTTTTTGCTTCAAAATGCTCATTTTACCAATTAACTTTGTTCACATTCAACTCAAGTCACGGCTTCAACAGGCGCGGCCTATGTTTTCATCCTATTTTTGGGCTGGCATTTATTGAAATCACAAAACTTCTATAAACATCTTGACAAAATAGCAGTCGAAAATATCCATCTAGCTGTTAAACTATTTAGATGTAAATTTACAAACAATTCTATGATGTCTGGCAGACAATTCGGCACTAACAAATGTTCGTTTCTTTTTCAAATCAAAAAACGTTCAATAAACAATCAGGATATGAAATGACACAATACTGTCGAGATACGAAATGAAACACAATAGAGTAACGGATCGAAATAACCACCAGAACTGTCAAGGATACGAAAATGGCACATATTGTTAACGATACAAAATGTACACAATATTGTGAAGATACGAAATGAAACACTATATTGTGAAGGATACGAAATGAAACAATATTGTTCAGGATACGAAATGACACAGCATTGTCAAGAATATGAAACGAAACAGCAGTATTGTAAGTATACAAAACGAACGCAGTTTTGTCAAGGATAACAAATTGAAACAGTATTGCAAAAGGATAGAAATGAACACAGTGTTGAAAGGATACAACGAATGAACACAGTGTTGTAAAGGATACGAAATTGAAACAGTGTTGTAAAGGATACGAAATGAACACAGTGGTTTAAAAGGATACGAAAATGAGCGCAGCAGTATTGATAAAGGATACGAAATGACCACAGATGGTGTAAAGGCTACGAATAAAACACAGTGTGTTAAGGATACGAAATGAACACCAGAGTTAGGTTGTAAGATACGAAATGAACACAGTTGTTGTTAAGGGATACGAAATGAAAACACAGAGTTGTAAAGGATACGAAATGAAACAGTGTTGTAATAGGATACGAAATGACACAGTGTTGTAAAGGATCCGATTCGAACACAGTACTGTAGAGGATACGGAAATGAATACGAAAATGAAACACAGTGTTGTAAAGAGATACGAAAATGAATCAGGTATTGTAAAGGATACGAATGAAACACAGTATGGTAAAGGATACAATGGAACACAGTGTTGTAAAGGTTATGAACGAAATGAACACAGTGTTGCCAAAGGATACGAAATGAACACAGTGTTGTAATGGATTCGAAATGAACATCTGTGTTGTAAAGGTACGAATGTTCACAGTATTGGTCAAGGATACGAAAATGAAACAGTATGTCAAGGATACGAAATGAAACAGTGGTGTAAAACGATACGAAATGAACACAGTGGTGGAATCGATTACGAAATGAACTCGGCACTGTAAACTATTTCAAATTCGTATCCAGTCGGCAACTTGACACGAACTCACTCTCAGGAGAGAGAGAGAGAGAGATAGAGGGGAGAGAGAGAGAGAGAGAGAGGAGACGAGAGAAGAGAGAGAGAAGAGGAGAGGAGGAGAGAGATGAGGGGAGAAGAGAGCGAGTGAGAGAGAGAGAGTAGAGAGAGAGAGAGAGAGATCCGAGAGGAGACAGAGACACAGTCAGAGGAGACTCACTCTTAGAGAGAGGAGAGAAGAGTGAGAGAGGGTGGGGGCAGAGATAGTCACTGTCAGAACAGGACAGATGGGCAGACGGAGAGAGACGTCAAGGATGAAGGAAAGACTCTTGAGGGGAGAGAGGGAAGTGAGAGAGAGATGAGAGGATGAGAGGTAGGAGAGAATTGAGAGAGAGGAGAGAAGAGAGAGAGAGGAGAGTAGAGAGACGGTGAAGAGGGAGACAGAGAGGCAGATTGAGAGGACGAACAGAACAGAGAGAGACAGTGAGGACAAGAGAGAGCAGAGAAGAGAGAGCGAGGGTGAGAGAGAGAGAGAGAGAGTGAGAGAGAGAGAGAGTGAAGAGAGAGAGACGAGAGCGACAGACAACAGGCAGGCTGACAGAGGAAGAGAGAGAGAGAGCGCACTGTCGATAACTAGACATGGACAAATCACTTACCACGATGGTGACAATCTCATTGAGCGCGTGACAAGTGACGGTTGCCAGTTCTAAGACGTTTGGTAAATTCAGTAGTCAAGGCCCATCTCACTGGAAGTGCCGCCTCGTCGACCGTCAGAGTCAAAGAAATGGCATACGGTATTCAAGGTTACATGTAGCAGAACTGGCTTCATTCACCAAAATGTGAATAGACACAGCCTGCTAGGCCTGTTAGTCCCAGTTTATTTTGTGTGCTACTAAATAACCTCACAGGTTAGACGGCTGTTGCTGCTCTTCCACAACATCCACAGAACCACAGGGACGTTCTGGAAACTTGTTGCACCTGCACGGGCACACACACACACACATCACACACAGACACACACGACACACACAGACACACACAGACACACGCACACCACCACACACAACACGCACACACACAACACCACACAACACCACAAACACACACACACATAACAGTAGAACAGTCTGGATACTTATTACACTGCACGCAGGTACGCAAGCCGCTCGGCACCACACACAACACACACACACAATTAATCTATACATTCTCGCAAAATACACAGGGCCAGTATCCACTGAAGTTTGTGTGTTTGATTGCTTCTGCGCGGCGCGCGCGCGCAGCGCTCGCGCACGCAACGCACACACAGAGAAAGAGATAAGAGAAGATAAGATAAGTTAATGTTGTTATAAGCCCAGCCGACGCAAAGGGCCACATCAGGGCTGTCACCACGTTAAAATCAACTCAACAGTCATTTAAAAAAAAAAAAAAAAAAAACAACTTTCAACATCTCGTTAAATGACAATCGTTTCAAACGCACCAGAAACTTTGTTAAAAATCTTTCTGGCCGTAAAATCTTAAATCAGATGAAAAATTGTTTAAACTCTCTAAAAACTCAAGGATCACGTCAGGCGGGAATCCCTGACAGGAATCTTCATGGACTCACGTTAAATGTTTGTTGTCTCAAATCGTGCAAGTCCCAACACTCTTAAGAACATGTTTCATTGTGGAGTGGCGCATGACATGGAATTGCACACGGAGCTTCTTCATTTTAAAATGGTAAACAATGGGTGTAAATCGAATGGACGGGTGTGCAGCGCACAGAACCGTTTCCTCTTTTCGTCCACCCGGACGTAGATGGAGAGGAAGTCATTAAGGTTTGGGACGGTCTGAATGAGTTTGTTATTCGTTGTGTGTTCCAATCCTATGCATGAGGTCTCTCACATAATGTTAATTTGGGTTTTACATTGTGCAGGGGATATAAGTGTTGGAACAGTTTCTCTCTTGTGGAGTTCTCTGGCTAATCGATAAACCATTTCGTTCCCGCGATGCCAACTGACCAGGAACCAAGCAAGAGTAATTTTGTAACTCGCCGTCAACTTGCTTAAAAGTTCAAAAAAAAGTAAAGTCTGGATGTGAAGGTTGCGGCCAGGTTTAGCCTCCAAAGCGACGGGAATCCGACAGAACCAGAAAGTCCTCTTTGAAGATTGTGAATTATACTTCAAAGCCAGTACTGAGCAGTAAGTTCAGCAGAATAGACAGAGCATGAATGTATATGTTCCAACAGTATCTGTGAAGAAGCCCCAGTGCAGAGGCTGCACAGGCCACTCCATCCTCAGACTTGGAACCATCAGTGAAAACTTTTGATGGCTGGGAATGGGAATTTTGGAACAGAGTTCAGCTTACAAAGCCTTTGTACGCCAGAGAGCTGTAGACTTTGCGAAAAGCTGAAAGAACGAATCGAATTCTGTCTGGTGTGATAAAGGTCACGGAGGTTGATCCGAGAATCTTGGATAAATCGGAAACTCTCCGGTTAGACCTGCATTCGCACGTGTTGCTGACATACGAAGGACCAAAGGGCGGAATAACATTTAGGGTGTTTTAAACTTATTTTGGAACGGAGGGTCAAAGACCTCAGTTCATAGGCAGGGTTTTCTGGTTCTGAGAACAGTAGGATATATAATATTTCAAAGACAGTTTCAGCCTGCGGTTGGACAAGAAGGTTCACCCGCCTCTGCGTACGGCTGTACACAGGGTGGTGCGAAAACGCTCATGACAGAGACGAAGCCTTGATGGAGGATAGGGTCCAAGGAGTTTGAGAGTAAGCGAATCTTGCGGAGCCGTAGGACAAGAACAACGTAGTCCAGTTTGGAACGGACCAAGGCTCTGTAGAGGTTGCAGCAAAGTTTTCTTATCAGCGCCCAGTCGGTGTGCGATACGCCCGCAGGATTATTCAGTGCTCTTTCTGGCATGCAGTTTTGAGCTGAGGTGTTTGATGTGGCTGTGAAAGTTCAGTTTCTGGTCAAAAATGAACTCCCTGAAATTTGGCCTCTTTACAGCCTGGAATGGGAGATTTCCCTACTTGAAGTTCAGGATATGGAGAGAAAAAAAACTGACGGAAAATTATGGAAGTGAATTACTGCGTCTTTGTTGGTGAAAAGGTGAAACGTTTTTCATCCGCCCCCGTTGGATTTTATTACGTAATGCTGGGCCTGGCGCTGGACACTCGGGTACAGGCTTTCCAGTTGCGTATACAGCATAATTCATCCACAAACAATGAGCAGTCTGATCCTGCTGAAACTGTTTTCACAATGTTGTGATCTTAATACTAATGAGTGCAGGAGACAGTATGACTCCCCTGTGGAACACCTAAATCTTGCTCGTGGAACATTCAGAGTGAGTGGTGCCAACCGGACCTGAAACTGTGTTCTGCCAAAAAAAGTTTGGGAATAAAAAAGCGGAAATGTCTCGAAATAACCCTGATCGTGGAGTTCATGAAGTATCCGACTTCCTGGTAGTATCGTAGGCTTCTCCAAGTCAAAGAAAATTGCCACTGCATGCTGTTGTTCAGAAAGGCGTTTCCGAAGTGTAGATTCAGACGAATCAATGGTCAACTGTTAGACCGATGTTTGCGGAAACACACTGTTCGTTGCCAAAAGGCCATCGGTTTCCAGTTTCCACATGAGCCTAAATTGGGACCATTTTCTCCATCAATTTACAGATACAGCTGGTCAAAGCTATGGGGACGGTAGTTTGTGGGGTTAGAAAGATCTTTGCCAGGTTTGGGGGGGAATTGGAATATGAGGGCTTTCCGCCAGAAGGTGGAAAGAATCCAGTAGTCACACAAGGTTGTATACTCTGTAGCAGGGATGTTCAGACCTATTTGCGGAAGATGTTTCAAGTGTGATAATGGGTTTCATTAGACTGGAGAGGAATCGCTTGCAAGAGAGTAAGGCAGATTCAGTCGTTTAACGTCGAGAGGAGATTGTAGTCTTTCCATGTTGTCTGACGAAAAAGTTTGCAGGGGATTTTTTCTTTAAGGGCCTTTGTTTATGACAAAGTGGCCAGATTTGTTTAGAAGAGGAGGAATTCTTTTTCAATGGTTGAAAGCCAAAGCAGTTTAGCATACTGATTTCTTCTCTGTTATTAATGAATCTGAGAAAGAGACAGTGTGGAGAGAGAGACAAGAGAGGGGGGAGGGAGGGGAGGGAGGGAGAAGAGAGAGGGGAATGTGGGAAGAGAATGAGAGGGGGGGAGAGAGGGGGGGGGAGGGAGGGAGAGAGAAGGAGATTCAGATTTCAGATTGAATTTTCATATAAGGCCATGGTCCTTGTGAAGAGGCATGACAACATTTACTCGGAATTTTATCACAAATGCAACAGTATCACGAGTCCTAACAAATGCTACTTTCAATCTTGATAACATTGTTTTCCTTAACTGAAAGTTTTATAATCATACATATGTGTGTGTGTGCGTGCATTTGCGTGCGTGCATGCGTGCGTGCGTGTGGTGTGTTGTGTGTGTTGTGATGTGAATGGGTATAGATGAGAGTAGTAGTAGTGTTGTTGCAGACCTCCGTCGGTAGGAAGCTGACCATGGATGAGTATATGACTAGATTTAATTATCTGTCCGTGCTGTCTGCTCGACCCGGCAGGGTTGCTGTGGCTGTTGAGACCGACGTGAGAGTGGCAGTCTCTGTCGCAGCAGTCACTGCTGTATGCTGGCACTGGCCTTTGTTGGCTGTCGTCCGTTCTCAGGGCTGCTTTTCTGCTGCAGCGCTGTCATTTGTCTTCGCCAGCTGCAGCTGTTTCTTGAGTGGCATCTCCAGCTGTTGCGGTCTGCTGCGAGGTCCTCCCCGGGATCAGTGACTGATCTCAAGCGCTTCATGTCCTCTTTTCAAAAGTCTTTGTATTCTAGACCTTGGTGTGTATATAGGTCATTGCTTCTCTGCCCTGTGGAAGCTCTCCATTGAGGACGTCTTTTGGGGGATGCGACCATCCTGCGGGTTGTAACCCCCACCAACCCGTAAAGTCTTGCATGTGAGTTACCCGAGTTCACCTGAATCATGGCACGATCAATGTTATCACTTCAATAATTCAACAAAAAAGAGATTTTGAATTTTACTTTATTTTTTTTCCTTGTCATTACTCTTTCTTTTAGCACAAGTAAAGTGTCAGTTACAGTACACAATATTTTCAATTGCAAACTGGCTGGTACACTTAAAAGAAAATGAAAAGAAAATGCAGTTTGGATCATGAACAGTGAAAAGGCGCAGTCACTGAACCAACAACACACAGAAAACAATGTTTACTAACCTAACCAATCACAAAAATATTATAACACTCAGAAACAAACTTCTGTTTCACATAAATCAATTAGACATACTGTACTAAGACTAGCCCTTCAATAAATACATTTACAACCTCAACATTTGACAAAAACAGAATTAGCCAAGTCAGTAGTTACTCACAACATATGCACACAATCATACTTTCAATTTTAACAATTAACGCACTGTTATATTCACTTATTTGAGAAATATGTGCAGCTTTGGGCAGTCACTATTCAGTGACCAAAGAGTGATAGATCGACATTGCCCTCAATAATTCTTCAAGGACTAGATAAATTTTTTTCTTTTTTTTCTTTTTGTTCCAATATGCAATTATGTCCATGAAGATAGGTACACATGGTCATCAATGCTTCAATTTCAACGGATGGAGAAAATAAGAGAATTCTTTTGTTCCGTTTTTCATTGTATTAATGATAGAAAGAATCAAAGCTCATTCCTATCAAGCAATTTTACATGACTCAGCTTATGGAGACACCTCCAATTTCATGTTTTTAATGACAGAGATAAAGCCTAGTTCATTCCATCGGATCATTGAATTTGTCTTCATAAACCCCCTCTACTAACAACAGTTACCACCATCTCTTCGTAATTTATTAAAAACGCTGCATCTCTACCAGAAATAAATAATTTGCATCCCAACCACACAATAATCGTTATGAAGAATCTGGTACTACATCAGAGTTTCTCCATCACAACAAGTCAATTAAACCGTTCATTCAGCAACATTTGAAAAAAGCAAAACATTAACCTACAACTATCCAAAATTAGTTTTCCTGCTGAACATTTGCAATGAACTTTATTGTAAAAAGCAAACATAGTTGAATCCGAACAAAGGGTCCGACACATACGGCGCAAACCAATTCCAACTAATTTAATCAGAACAAAGGGTCCGACACATACCGGTCGCTAAACCAATTCATACTATTCTAATCAGAACATAGGAAATATGGTGTTTTGAATGTGTTATTCCAAAACTTCATTTAATCATTTGTTTCCTCAATTAAATTTGTTCTTCAATTAAACTATACTAATCTTTTACCAAACACCTTAAGAACCATGTAAATTCCTGAGTTAAATCTCTGCAGGAGCCTCCACGTTGGTCCAATTTCTCCCACAGGTGTGCCACTCATGACAAGGATTGTCCTTAACGGAAGGTGTTCTTACTTCGGTTTTATAATTCAACTTCCGTTTACATTTGTTTTCCTATTATTCTTATTTACCACCACTAAAAGAACAATAACAAAATATCCTAACTGCCTATAATGAATTAATAAAAAAATGTAGCATTAACAATCTTAATAATTTCGATCTACCAATTTTGACTTTCTACCCAAAACAACCAAATAGACTGTTAACTTACCAAAATCTAAATACGTTATTGGAAGGTTACAATCACCCCTCCGTTGAAAAAATTGTTTACCTTGTTAACTAACACAGGAACAGATGTAAACAATTAAAGTTAGGTACTGAAAAAAACAAAAACCTTCAACGACAAACAGGAATTATGAACAAAATGGATATAAACAATTGAAACCAACATCGGATGTTTTATAGCCCAAAGCTAGTAAGCAATGATTTCGATAAACTCCATCACCTTATCAGTTATCTCATTCAAAATTATCAAACATAACATTGTCTTTCATAGTCAAAAAACCAAACCAATCAAAAGGAATGAGAACAACTTGTTGTTTCTGTTAGAATCGAGGCTTTATGATCTTTTACAACAACAGTCCACCAGTATTAATCAGCTAAAATTTGCCTTATTTAATATAGCACATTACTAATTGTCATCTCATCAGGACCCCCATTCTCACTGAAACAATTTCAATTTTGTTACATTTGAGCCAATCCAAAATCAGTTCACACACATACACAATACCATAACCAGGTAACATCAAAAATCTGCTTATCATTATGACACTGTTAGCATTAGTATTAATAACATGTATCATCCAATCCCGTCTCTCTTACTTCACATCCGTCTTGACTTGAGAGGTCTCATAAATCACCTCAACATCTGAACATCTTTTACACTTGTAGCCCATCAACATGAAACGGAGGTATGTGAGAACTGGAGGTTCAGTTCTGACTTAGCAACTTGTCAAGCTTTCTGACGAGTATGCTAACACATCCCTGACAGAATCTGCCCAACCCTGTTACGCTCCCCCCCCCAACTTGGAGTCTTTGGAACAACATGATGAACTAAATTTAAACGATTCACAGGTCGTGTGTCTACTTGTCCTCTTGGAAATTGACATTTCATCATTTAAAGATACTCAACATTTTCTGTTACTGTCTCCTCTGACCCCGATCAGACCCCGTTTCACCCCACTGTCCCAGGTTCTCATGGACACACTGGGAATTGTAACATTTCTGTGGGGTTTGAGGAACTTTCCAACTCTACAGTTTCTTCTTGCCTTGGACTTCAGCGGGGTCAAAAATCAGGTGCATCAACCCTAGTTTTAATTGGTGGGTGGGTAAACACCTCGACTTAATGTGACTTAAACTCTCCCTCGTATCAGACATCTTATTAGGACATCCTCATACTTCGGCCTCACAGAGCGAGTCGTCTGATCGTGAACCCTCCCAAGGATTCCTTCTGTGCAGGCAGTTTTTTCTTGGTTTATCATTTGATGGTTCTGCACAGTACACAATAGGCAACAAATAGTTTCTGTGTAAGGTCTCTTTACACTGTCCCACTCCTCCTTCTGCACTGTATAGACTGGCAATCTGGCATCCTGGCAGTGATAACATAACATTCTTTATCCCATTATATGGACAGATTTGAGTCCAACCGATGTCCTAGCTTTCCTAACAAGCACTCGATCACAAGCTCTAATTTTGCGGCATGTGCTGTGACATCATACTGAGTTTTTCTTCTTTGCATTTTTTGCATGTTCTCTTATGCTTTCTCCATAGGCATTTTTTTGTGCTCTCTGAGACCTCGACATGGTTGTTTTAAAGACTTCTTCTTCCCTGGTTTAGATCAACCCCAAAGCAATGTCAATTGGGTGTCTTGGATGACGACCTGAAAATATGATGTTTGGGTGAACTGTGATCTGATGGTGACAAAATTGTATGCATGCAAAGTACACAAGGGGCGCAACACCTTCTTCCACTCAACCTTCTTCTCTTTTCCAAACTGGTAACATTTCAAACTAAGTTCTGTTTCCACCGCTCCACAGGATTTGAACATGGATGATTACGGAGTGGTCCTGATCTTCTGAATGCTGAATTTTGCACAACTCATGTACTTTTTCTGACTCGAAATCCCGACCTTGTCAGAAAGAATTTTCTTTGGGAAAAATCTATATACCATGAAAACTCCTTCAGAGTGTTTTGACGATGTTTTGGCAGTTTGGTCCTTTGTACAATATGCAGCTCAAATTTTGTGAAGTGTATCAACAACTACTATACACTTTGTTTCTTACCCCTGTTTCTATGGTCAAATAATTTGGAGCAATTCCAAAGGGAAAGTTGATATCATTGCTTTCATGGTCGTTTCTGTGGCGCTGCCCACGTTATATGCATCTCATTCACCTCTGATCTTCTTCTCATATCTTTACCCATGAATGGCCAGAACAATCTCATCCTTTAGTTGACTCCCACATGGCATTGTCAAAATGAGTGTGGATTAAATCTTCATGCACTCCTTTGAGGCTCCTTCCTGTTGTGACACTGGGGAACCAACTGCCACCTAATCAGTTCACTCTTCATTTGCCACTCTTCGAACAGGACCCCATCCTTATCTCAAGTTTGTTTGTTTCGTGCAAACGTCTCAGTTCTTGTTCATATAACTTGCTGCATTTCAACTCTTCCTGGCTTTAGTTTCTCTATGACAATTTTAATCTACTGTCAGCAGCTGAAATTTCCTCAATAGATTGTGAAAAGCTGATAGTTCACCAATAAAATCATGTTCAACATATCCTCTGAATCATTGAAGGGTCTTTCACAAGTTGCTCAACTGCTGGCATAAAAATCATACTAACTGGGACCTGATTGCAAATCCATTATATACTGCTGGTCTTCAATACAGTTGACGATCAAATGAACATGATACTTGTCACAATGGCATTCAAAACAAGCCCTCACAGACTCAGAAATTCCACTGAAGTAATTATCACACTTCTCTTTTGACTCTCCGGCTAAAGCCTTAGCCTTTTTAACTAGAAATAGAGGATTTTCTCCATTGGACATTTGACTTACTCGGTGTCTTCCTCTGCTTGCTCCCTGAGGTTATTGTCGACAAAACTGTCGGCATCAATATGGACTAGTCCTTTTTATATACCTGAGTTCAAAATCATACATTGATAGAGATGTTTGCCACCGTGGACTTGTGGCATCCAACTTGTTTTTTTTAGACATTGCGCACAATGGGTTATTGTCGGTCACATACCATCACGACTTCCATACAAATAGTCATGAAATTTATCTGGCATGGGCCCATTTCAGTGATAGGATTCACGCTTGTGAGTAGGCGGGTAGTTTTGTTTAGTTTTGTTTAACCCTCTATAGCATATGAAATCACCCTCATCCACATTCACATTCCTGATTACAAAACTGCTCCCAGACCATACCCACTTGCATACAGTGTAATAAACGTCTTTGTCTTGTCAGCAAGACCCAAAAAAGATCAATGGCCAAAGCTGCTTTCCAACTTTTCAAATGCTGGGTCCTGTGTTCCTCCCACAAGTGTGTATTATCAGATGACAGATGTAAGAAATGAATCTTAATTTTTTCTTCTTTGCAGTGATTTGTTTGTTCGTTGGGGTGCATAACAACTGTCAAACTCATTGAGAGGCTTTTTCATCAAAGGTTTTTAGATAAGTTAATGTTTGATTATAGCCAGCGACCGCCTAAGGGCCACTTCAGGGCTGTCACCACGTTAACATCAACTCACCAGTCTATTTATAAAAAAAAAAAAAATAAAAAAAAAAAAAAAAAAAAACACTTTCAACATATCATTAAATGACATCGTCTACAAACGCACAGAACTTTGTTAAAAATCTTTTTTCCGTAAAATCTTAAATCAGATGAAAAATGTTAATCTCTCTCAAAAAACTCAAAGGATCACTCAGGCGGGACATCCTGAACAGGATCTTCATGGACTCCGCTGTAAAATGTTTGGTGTCTACATGGCAAGTCAACTCTCTAAAAAGATTACATGTTTCATGGTGAGTGGCGCATCATGAATGGAATGACACCACGGAGCTTCTTACTCTTTTTAAAGGTAAAGCTATGGGTAAAATGACGATATGGCCGGTGTGCAGCGGCACTGAACCGTTTTTACCTCTTGCGACTCCGACGAGGATGGGAGGAAGTCCTTAAGGTGTGGACGGATCTGAAAGAGTTTGTTACTCGTCTGTGTGATCCAATCCTCTGCAGAAGGTCTTCACATAATTCGTTAATTTTGGGTTCTGTGCACATCTGAACAGGGGATATAATGTTGGACAGGTTTCTCTCTTGTGGCCGTTCTTGCATAAACGTTAACATTTCGTTCCCGCGATGCCGGACATTATATCTCCATTTAATCTCTTCTTTCATAGAACTTTCATGGAGGTGGTATAAGATTTTTTTTTTTTTTTTTTTTTGTAGCAGAAGATATCATCACTCACTTCGAATCGGCAGAAGAAAACAAAAGCAAAAGTGTAAACAGTTTTTAGTCCGGATTTTTAAATATGATTCTTTTCATCTGGAGGGAATGCACAATAAAAGTTAAGGGAAAATTATATTTCAAGTAAACTGGTGTATGGATACCATTTGTTTGGAACTCCTATTGCTTCATCTCTAAATCATGTGCATATATTTCTATCTTATATTGGATATGTAATTCTTTCAAAAAGACATGTGTATTTGGCTTTGTTTTGTTTATTCTGCATTTGTGTACCTGAAATTTTCGTAACAAAATAATAAGGTCAAGTACTTCATCAGTTTTACTGTTATCTTCTGTGCCAAAGAGAACACGTTCAAAGTTTAAATGAAGACATTCTCAGTTTCCCTGCCAAAAGACACATAAATGTTGACAGGTAAATAAGAGGTGCTCTATTGTATCTTTCTCTTTTTGGCAGAAATTACACAAACTACTGTCAGCAATGGTCATTTTGCTTAAGACATTATTTGTCACAAGAATTCTATAGCATATTCTTGTTTGAAACCATTTTAATTTAACTTCTTTTATTTTCCTTATTTTTTCAGCACTACTTCTCAATCAACTGGTGTATTATCGAATGCCTTTTCCCATCGCGAAAAAGGCTTGATATTTAATATTTCTTTTTTTTTTAGAATCAATTCATAGAATACCTTTGATCCTCTTAGTAGATTAACTATCAACTGTACGGCTTTACTCACTTTTTCGGTTACATTATCTTGAATACGGATATTTCTACTCCTCTATTTTTTATTGATGGTATACACCTTGTGTATTCTAAAACGTTTGTTTCTGTTCCGACGTTTTGGATAAATCATCTAAAAGGCAGGAAATTGCCGTTTTCATCCAGTAAATCCTGCACTAGCTATATATTATTTTGTGTCCATTTCTTGTAATGAAAAGTCTTGTTGGCAATCTTGAATTTTTCTTTGTAGAATATGGGCTCTGATACGAGTTCATGCCCTTTATTTAATTCTACGTGATTACAAAATTGACTATATGCGCCGAAAACATCTCTCTAGAAGTCGTAAGAACTAGTTTTACTTTAAAAAATGCGGTCCAATTTTATGAATTGATTCTAATTCTGGACATTGTGACAGCAACATTATCATCCATTTTGGTTTTTGGTTAGTATTTTCCTTATCCACATTAGTTTCAATGCCTTTATATATTCTTCAATTTTTGGAATACCTATCCCTCCATTTTCGGTGTTGTGCACTGAATATTTGCGTTTGATTTTGTCCATTTTATTTCCATACAAACTCAAAACAGCGCGTGCCGACATAGACGAAAGTTCCTCCTAGAAAACGTAACATAAATGACACACAGAAAGACCCTATCAGAACATCACACATATAAAACGTAGCCAATATATCACGTCATCTGATAAAATATGTAATCTGATAAATTACGCCATATAATAACTTCTAGAACCTGATGAGAGCGAAAGCTTGAAACAATATTGTAGTTCCGAGACTCAAGAAATCTTGTTATATGCTCCTATCCGAATAGGTGAGCACTCTTCAATTCTACGAAAATGAATCGATGTTCATGTTAATGTTCATGTTCATGTTTAGATAGATAGATAGATAGATAGATAGATAGATAGATAGATAGATAGATAGATAGATAGATAGATAGATAGATATATATATAAAGAAAAACACCTGTTACATAAGGGATGTGCCTTTAAAGTGTCAAATGACTCATGTGATGTAACGAATGAGCATGGAGGTGTCAAAGGATTCCTGTGATGTAAGGAATGTTCCAGTGAAGTGTCACATGACTCCTGTGATGTGAGGAATGTGCCTTAAAGTGAGGTGTCACATGACTCCTGTGATGTGAGGAATGTGCCTTAAAGTGAGGTGTCACATGACTCCTGTGATGTAAGGAATGTGCTTTTAAGTGAAGTGTCAAATGAATCCTGTGATGTACGGAATGTTCTTTATGGTGTCAATAACCCTTGAGATGTAAGGGCGAGCATGGAAGTGTCAAATGACTCCTGTGATGTAATGGACGGGCATGGAAGTGTCAAGTAACTCCTGTGATGTAATGTACAAGCAAGAAAGTGTCAAATGACTCCTGTGATGTAAAAGACGAATAAGAAAGTGTCAAGTAATTCTTGTGATGTAATGGACGAGCATGGAAGTGTCAAATGACTCCTGTGATGTAATGTGCGAGCAAGAAAGTGTCAAATGACTCCTGTGATGTAATGGACGGGCATGGAAGTGTCAAGTAACTCCTGTGATGTAATGTACGAGCAAGAAAGTGTCAAATGACTCCTGTGATGTAAAAGACAAATAAGAAAGTGTCAAGTAATTTTTGTGATGTAATGGACGAGCATGGAAGTGTCAAATGACTCGCATCACCAGGGTAGGGGAAGACATCTCTAGGGTAGTGGAAGACATCACTAAGGTAGGGGAAGACATCACCAGGGTAGGGAAGACATCACCAGGGTAGGGGAAGACAACACTAGGGTAGGGGAAGACATGACTAAGGTAGGGAAGACATCACTAGGGTAGGGGAAGCCATCACTAGGGTAGGGGAAGACAACACTAGTGTAGGGGTAGACATCACTAGGGTAGGGAAGACAACACTTGGGTAGGGGAAGACAAAACAACGGTAGGGAAGCCATCACTAGGGTAGGGGAAGACAACACTAGTGTAGGGGAAGACATCACTAGGTAGGGGAATACATCACCAGGGTAGGGAAGACATGACTAGGGTAGGGGAAGACATGACCAGGGTAGGGGAAGACATGACTAGGGTAGGGGAAGACATCACAGGGGTAGGGGAAGACATGACTAGGGTAGGGGAAGACATCACTAAGGTAGGGGAAGACATCACTAAGGTAGGGAAGACATCACCGGGGTAGGGGAAGACATCACCGGGGTAGGGGAAGACATCACCAGGGTAGGGGAAATATCACCAGGGTAGGGGAAGACAACACCAGGGTAGGGGAAGACAACACTAGGGTAGGGGAAGACATCACTAGGGTAGGGGAAGACATCACTAGGGTTGGGGGAAGACATCACTAGGGTAGGGGAAGACATGACTAAGGTAGGGGAAGACATGACTAGGGTAGGGGAAGACATCACTAGGGTAGGGAAGACATCACCAGAGTAGGGAAACACATCACCAGAGTAGGGAAACACATCACCAGAGTAGAGAAACACATCACCAGAGTAGAGAAAGATACCATCGTGATTGAGGGAGACCTCACCAGGGTGGCAGGACACATTACAAGCGTAAGAGAAGACATCACCAGACAGAGGGAAACTTCCTCAAGGTAGAGACATGTGTTTCCAGGCAGGGGGAAGACATCACCAGAGTAGGGACAGACATTACAAGGGGAGTAAGAGACTTTACTATTGTAGGGGCAGACAAGGCTTCTAGAGTATGACATCACTAGGATGTGGGTTGACGTCACTGTGGTAGGTTGAGATATCCTAAAATGTCCGAAAGTAGGTAAATATAAACGAGCATGTTTTCACTTTCACCTATCACTAACCCCACCCCAAAGGGCGGGGCGAAGGAGTGGGAGGAGGTGGAGGGGTGGGATTCACTACGATTTTTTAAAACATGGTTAGGATCTAATGAGCATACAAAATACTCTTGCCCGGGTCAACCCTATATTTAAAAAAAAAAAATGGTAAAACTCAACCAAAAGAAACAAACAAAAAAAAAACCTTCTGGTGTATTCTGTAAATGAGGTAACATGATTTTCTGCTGATGACAACAAGCAAACAAAAAGCAAGGAAGAAAACAAATTACCTGTTGTTGTTGTTGTTGTCATCGGTGTTGTTGTTGGCTCTGCATAAAAGAAAAAAAGTATGATGTAAGACAACAGACTGTAGACGGTGATATCAGGTGATATCAACAAATGGTTAATTGTCAGTGATTTACACCTGTATTTTGACACACGCCGTCTCTGCTGATGACAAAAGTCGTTTCAATGTCCGCGCGTGTGCTGCGAATCATTCTGTTGATACAATGGATATGCACTGAAATTAAAAGAAAATTTCTTAAAGTCTTATGGATACACCTGAAACTGTCAAAGGTTACTTTGATGTAACGAATGTGCGTGGAAGTGTCAAAGACTCCTGTGATGGAAGAGATGTAGCTGGTAGAGTCAAGTGACTCCTGTGATGGAAGAGATGTAGCTGGTAGAGTCAGGTGACTTCTGTGATGGAAGAGATGTAGCTGGTAGAGTCAAGTGACTTCTGTGATGGAAGAGATGTAGCTGGTACAGTCAAGTGACTTCTGTGATGGAAGAGATGTAGCTGGTAGAGTCAAGTGACTTCTGTGATGGAAGAGATGTAATGGTAGAGTCAGGTGACTTCTGTGATGGAAGAGATGTAACTGGTAGAGTCAAGTGACTTCTGTGATGGAAGAGATGTAGCTGGTAGAGTCAGGTGACTTCTGTGATGGAAGAGATGTAGCTGGTAGAATCAAGTGACTTCTGTGATGGAAGAGATGTAGCTGGTAGAGTCAGATGACGTCTGTGATGTAAGAGATGTAGCTGGTAGAGTCAAGTGACTCCTGTGATGTGAGGGATGTACCTTAAAGAGGCAGTTGACTTCTGTGGTGTAAGAGATGTAACTGGTAGAGTCAAGTGACTCATGTGATGTAAAGGATGTGCAAGAAAGTATCAGACATCTGTGATGCAAGGGATAAACATGGAAGTGTCAAAGGACTCTTGTAATGTATGGAATGTGCCTGAGAGTGTCAAATGACTCCTGTGATATAATGGACGTGCTTAGAAGTGTCAAATGGCCCCTGTGTAGTAAGGGATGTGGCTAATGTCGCACACATGCCAGCAGCATTCAGTAGTCTTCAATGCTCTGTAGTATAACACAGTACACACCACCAGGCTTCATCGCCTTTTGATAAGCCAGGAGGTTAAACATTACTAACACTAGCAAAACGAGCCTGCACGCCAACACACACACACACACACACACACACACACACACACACACACACACACACACACACACACACACACACACACACTAATCAGTTAATCAATTCAATTCAATCATGATGATAATAGCCGAGCCTACCTTAAAGGACAGTAACTGTTTATCTCTCTCAGAAAGTCAAAAGTCACAACCAGTAGGACATCTGTGGATAAGATTTTCATGGAGTCTGTAGTAAGTAAAGTGTTTATGTCTGGTATCATGTAAGTCTCAATCCTCTTTGAGAATATTATGTGATAGGTACATTACACGGAATGCACCATTGTCCTTCCTCACGTTTCAAAAGATACGATGTGTTATAATAGGAGTGACCTATACGCAATCGGCTCAGTAGGGATTATGGAAGGAGGGAATGGGATGGGATGGAAAAAAAAATCTATAAATGTTGCAGAACTTCATACGTAAACTTCGAAACTTGTCACTGCATTCGTACGACAGGTTACCTGAAGTATAATCATAAATAAGTGAATCAGATCCCACAAACATGAAAGACTGTGTTGATAACGGAAATCTTAAAGCAACGTAATAACAATAAGAGGTCATAATTCTAACTAATGAAAATGACTTTCAATCTGATCCAGTCCAACAAATTCAGAACAAAGTCAATTGCTGGTTTATAAATTTACACAAAATAAAGAAAGCTGCTTGTGATTACAACTAGTCACGGATTTACAACATAATGATAATTAGTTTATTCTTAAATAGAGAGATAGACAGACAGATTGAGTCGAGAGAGAGGTAGATGGTTGACAAGTAGAGGAGAGAGAACAAGTGGCGCTGCACTTTGGCCATGCACTTTTTCCAGGGGAGAGCAACCGAATATTTACAAATAAATCAGTTGTGCCGATGAAGCTAAACACTGAACTGCTGTACATGCACACATATGCCCATCACTTCTGTCATCGCACATGCCGCCCCCCTCCCCGCCCTGCCCCATCCCCACACACGCCCCTTCCTCATCCAACATTGATCACATACATCTGTACATAGGTTCTGTGCATGGAAATTCCATGAGCAATGATACTGATGTTTCACAAGAACACTGTTCAGCGTTCGGAATTACAAACAAATAAACAGAATCAGTGCCACTACTCCGTAAAACAAATCAAGCTTATGAAGTGGGTATACACGGCATTCAAGCACATGTCCAGTGTCTACACGAGGGATTATTGATTCTGCAATGGGAATGTTCTGCAATGAGTAAGAACTAATAAAAGCTCGTTTCTTTTGAAATGCTAACAGTATGTCAGTGTTTAGGCTCACAGCTTTAAACAGAACAACATTTCAATGAAACATTAATCTTTCTCTCTAGTATTAGTAAGGATCGCATTGCTATAGATACTGTGACAGACTTGTATTATTCTTGGCTATATTATAGAGGTAACTTAGTTACATATGATTAAAAACGAAATTAGAGTTCCTCTCTAAACATACCAAACTTCCACAGGTTTGTTTAAAATCTTGATATGCATTTGAAAAATATATTGAATATGTACAGGATTTTACCGTTTCACATGACAGCCGATATTTCTTTATCTTCAATTTGGTAAACATGTAGAGAAACTGGGAAAGAAAAAACAAAAAATGGGAACGCAAAGACAAACAATAATAGGACAATTACCAAAATAAAACAAAAACGAAAGTAAGAAAACAAACATAAACACAAATCAGAATGCAAACCAAGCAGATAATCAATTAAATCAACTGTGATGATAACTATTTAGATTTTTTTTTCTTTTTCAAACTATAAATGCAGTATATAATGATAACAATAACATTATCATCATCATCACCATCACCATCGGAGGAGGAGGGGTAGGGGAGGGGTAGGGGCCACAAATCAAGATCCTTGTAAGCAGGTATGTGAAAGGTGAAACCCGGGAAACAAGTATCATGCCATGCGATAAAGTTCACACTCATGAAGAAATTCACACACACCCATCCACACCCGCATCCACATCGACGCTCTCTCCCCCCCCCCCCCCCCCCTCTCTCTCCTCTCTCTCTCTCTCTCTCTCTCTCTGTGATTGATGTCCTAATTATTTTGATTTCTTGAAACACTATACCTACACGGTGATAAAGGTGTGTCCCGATTTCTGTTGATTACACTGACGTATTGTTGCTCTTTGTTCAAATTCCATAGTAATGTTTAGCATATGATATTTTGGATTACAAAAAATGAAAATATACTCTCCTTCTCTCTCTCTCTCTCTTCGTATCTACAGTTGCTTCTCGATATATTGTCACTTAATCAATAATTCTAGTCTTGAGCAGTGTATGAATAGTTCAAGAAAAAAAAAGGGCGGGGGGGGGGGGGTATGATGGCATCTCTCTCTCTCTGTCACACACACACGCACACACACGCACGCACGCGCACACACACACACACACACACACACACACACACACACACACACACACAACACACACACACACACACACACACACACACATCATGATAAATAAATATTATTACTGATGCTAGAATTCATTGATAACTGATTGTAGTACTGTTCGTCCTCGTCTTGCTTTGTAACCCACATCGTGAAAATGTGTTAAAAAATGGGAAAAAAAGTGATATTACTGATGCATTGTATTCTCTAATTATCATCCTTACCACCCTTGTTGTATGTTAATATTTTACAAAAGGAATATAACTCTCTCTCTCTCTCTCCTCCTCTCTCTCTCTCTCTCTCTCCTCTCTCTCTTCTCTCACTCTCTCTCTCTCCTCTCTCCCCTCCTCTCCTCTCTCTCTCTCGATAACAACAGAAGGATGGTTTATTCTGTCTGTGTGTGCTGAGTTTTTTTCTTCTTTCTAATCAATTTCTTTATTCTCGTTAGTTGTTCCAATTGTTTTTTTTGTTTTTTTTTTGTGGGTTTTTTTTTTTTGCTTTAAATCATGTTAATGGAGGAACAACTCATCAACTTTTTAATGTATTTGTGAAGATATGTGTGTTTGTTAAAAGTTGTGTAAGTTTTAGTAGCTAGTCATGCTTAGTCAGTCCCTTAGCGGGGCAATGGCCGGATGAAAAAAAAAGCATGTGTTTGCTTATCTGTTATCCTTGGAAATAAAGATTATCATCATCATAATCATCATCATCTCTCTCTCTTCTCTCCCCTTTCTCTCAGACGTAAGCAGACGCAAAGACGATGTATTGCCAGCACTCATTCATACACGACGAAAACTGAATTTCAAAGCACTCCAGAAACTGACTGTTAGATCAATTTTAAACACGTGCCTTGGTGTGGAAGGAGAACATGCAGATTGTCAAGTGCACGGAGAAATATCATTGTAAACACGTTCTGGCCGTTTACAACTCTCCCCAACTGATCGTCTCCATGACATGCTGTTTTAAAAATGAGTTAGGATTTGCTTTTTTCCCCCGATATGATATGATTTACATCAGAGAGAGAGAGAGAGAGAGAGAGAGAGAGAGAGAGAGAGAGAGAGAGAGAGAGAGAGAGAGAGAAGAGAGAGGAGGATGGATGGGAAAGAGAGAGAGAAAGAGTTGTCTTTAGTTTGTCTTTCCATTTAACATCTCTATCTGTCTCACTCACACACACACACACACACACACACACACACACACACACACACACACACACACACACACACACACACACACACACACACACACACACACACACACACAACACTAATAATAATAATGACAATAATAATAATAATAATAATAATAATAATAACAATAACAATGATATAATAATAATAATAATAATAATAACAACAATAATAATGATAATCATAAAAGGAAGGGAGAGGCATAAACAGAAGGTTCAAAGGAAGTTCTGTGTGTTCAAGTGAATATGGCAAATTTAATACATTTGCTTGCATGTGCAAGTATGTATTAAGTAATGTATCTTTTAATTCACCGATGATTTAAAACATCTATTTCTGAAAACGTTTAACAAAAACCAAACATATTACAAATAACCTACATTCAGTACTAAAAGGACTGACGAGCAATGCCAGTGTGTCTATTGGTATTATACTTATGGGACTTTTGGCAACAAATTAAAAAAAATGTATGTTCATGTTGTGCCCTAGAAATGTGTTGCATACTGTATGCTGTTTTATACAATCGACAAAGGCAACATACATTTTTTTTTAATGTAACACTGTTTCCGGACTATGAAAAAATAGCATGAAAACACAGTGATAGTGCTGTCCTTTTCCTGCTAGAAAATTTCGTTTATTATACTGTTGTTTTCAATCCCTTGAGCTAAACTTTTCTTTACTGGTTGACTGTATGATTTACAACAAGCATTCAATTATGAAAAAGCCCAGTAAGTGTCAGGTCCATTTTGATCATGTTTTTGAAGAGAGATTACACACAGGCTTCAGAAACCCCTGTAAAGAAAAGCTTCCAGAGGTAAAAATTTGAGTACATTATCAAACTAAACTGAAGCAATTCTTGTGATAGTTTTCAAAAATATTTTCCCCACAATCCCATCAACATCTGCTGCTCTGCCATTGTTCAATGACTACCCCGCAGCAAAAGCTTCATTCTTTGTTCTGTCTCATTTCACCTGACGAAAGCCGTCGTCCCCCTTTTTATTAGGTTTGCGGGAAACTTTAATTTTAAAACTTTTCCTTTTTGGGACTTAGAACATATGGCAAAATGATTTAACCCCTGTTTCTTTTTTTCTTTTTTCGTAGACTTTTTAGAAAATTAAAAACGTCCCAGCTTTTTTTCAAAAATCCCCCGGGTTAGATCACTTTTATTAAAGAAATTCCATGTTGACATATGGGGGGGTTTTCTTTTCTTTCCTTTTTTTAATCTTTAACGAACACTGTACTTTCCCTTCGTTTTGATTATATGGGATTTTTAATTTGCCGACGCCCATCACCCCCCATAATACGGGTTTCAAAATGGGCTTTGAGGCCTTTTTGGGGGTTGGCTCCCTTTCTTAGTCAAGCCAAGGGGGGTTGAAAAAAGTTTCGTTGATTCGAGTTAAAAAAGGGAAAAAGGTTTTTTCTGAGTTTATTTTTTCCTTAAATCAAATTTTTTTTTTTTTTGGGGGTGGGGGGGGGGGTGGGGGGTTAATTTCAAAATTTAATTTTGTTCCCAACACTTTTTCTCGGGCTTCAAACTGCTCCCTTTTCCCAATTTACACTTTTGTCAACATTCAACTCAGCACGGCTTCAACAGGGGGCCTATGTTTTCATCCTTTTTAGGGGGCGGGGCATTTATTAAAACCCCAAAACTTCAAAAAACCCATTTTTGACAAAATAGCAGTCGCCTTTTCCCAATCTAGCTGTTTAAAAATATAGATGTAAATTTACCAAAAAAATTTTAATTTATGTCTGGGGCCCCCAAATTTGGCACTAACAAATGGGTTTGTTTTTTTTCAAATCAAAAACCTTTTAAAAACAATCAAGGGTAAAAATGAAACCCCAAAACTGCGAGGGTACGAAATGAACAAAAATAGAGTAACGGAAATCGAAATAACCAAAGAACGTCAAGGATACGAAATGACACAAAAATTGTTAACGATACAAAATGAACACAATATTGTGAAGGATACAAATGAACACAATATTGTGAAGGATACGAAATGAACACAATATTGTTCAGGATACGAAATGAACACAGCATTGTCAAGAATATGAAACGAACACGCAGTATTGTAAAGTATACAAAACGAACGCAGTTTTGTAAAGGGATAACAATTGAAACAGTATTGCAAAGGATACGAAATGAACACAGTGTTGTAAAGGATACGAACGAAATGAACACAGTGTTGTAAAGGATACGAAATGAACACAGTGTTGTAAAGGATACGAAATGAACACAGTGGTTTAAAGGATACGAAATGAGCGCAGTATGTAAAGGATACGAAATGACCACAGTGGTGTAAAGGATACGAAATAAACACAGTGTTGTTAAGGATACGAAATGAACACAGAGTTGTAAAGGATACGAAATGAACACAGTGTTGTTAAGGATACGAAATGAACACAGAGTTGTAAAGGATACGAAATGAACACAGTGTTGTAAAGGATACGAAATGACCACAGTGTTGTAAAGGATACGAATCGAACACAGTACTGTAGAGGATACAAAAATGAATACGAAATGAACACAGTGTTGTAAGGATACGAAATGAACACAGTATTGTAAAGGATACAAATGAACACAGTATTGTAAAGGATAAAAAAATGAACACAGTGTTGTAAAGGATATGAACGAAATGAACACAGTGTTGCAAAGGATACGAATGAACACAGTGTTGAAAATGGATACGAAATGAACACAGTGTTGTAAAGGATACGAAATGAACACAGTATGTCAAGGATACGAAATGAACACAGTATTGTCAAGGATACGAAATGAACACAGTGTGGTGAAACGATACGAAATGAACACAGTGGTGGAAACGATACGAAATGAACTCGGCACTGTAACTATTTCAAAATCGTATCCAGTCGGCAACTTGACCACGAACTCACTCTCAGAGAGAGAGAGAGAGAGAGAGAGAGAGAGAGAAGAGAGAGAGGAGAGAGAGAGAGGAGAGAGAGAGAGAGAGAGAGGAGAGAGAGCGAGAGAGAGAGAGAGAGAGAGAGAGAGAGAGAGAGACTCCGAGACAGAGACACAGACAGAGAGACTCACTCTTAGAGAGAGAGAGAAAGAGAGAGAGAGGGTGGGGGACAGAGAGAGTCACTGTCAGACAGACAGATGGGCAGACGGAGAGAGACGTACACAGGATAAAGAAAGACTCTGGAGAGAGAGAGTGAAAGAGAGAGAGAGAGAGAGAGGAGAGAGAGAGAGAGAGAGAGAGAGAGACGGAGAGAGAGACAGAGAGGCAGATAGAGAGAGACAGACACAGAGAGAGACAAGAGAGACAGAGAGAGACAGAGAGAGAGAGAGAGAGAGAGAGAGAGAGAGAGAGAGAGAGAAGAGGAGAGAGAGAGAGCGACAGACAACAGGCAGGCAGACAGAGGAAGAGAGAGAGAGAGCGCACTGACGATAACTAACAAGACAAATCAACTTACCCACGATGGTGACAACACATTGAGCGCTGTGACAAGTGACTGTGCCAGTTCTAAGACGTTTGGTAAATTCAGTAGTCAAGCCCATCTCACTGGAAGTGCCGCTCGTCGCCGTCAGAGTAAAGAAACTGGCATACTGTAATCAAGGTTACATGTAGCAGAACTGGTACATTCACCAAAGTGAAAGACGACAGCTGCTCAGGCCTGTAGTCCCAGTTTATTTGTGCTGCTAAATAACCCTCACAGGGTTTAAAACGGCTGTTGTGCTCTTCACAACATCCACAGAACCACCAGGACAGTTCTGGAAACTTGTTGCACCTGCACGGACACACACACACACACACAACACAGACACACAGACACACACAGACACACACACAGACACACGCACACACACACACACACACACACGCACACACACACACACCACACACACACACACACCCCACACACACAGAACCAGTAGAACAGTCCTGGATACTTATTAACCTGCACGCAGGTACGCAAGCACGCTCGACACACACACACACACACCACACACATAACATACATGCTCGCAAAAACACAGGGCCATTAATCCACTGAAGTTTGTGTGTTTGGATTGCTTCTGCGCGCGCTCGCGCGCGCGCGCGCACGCACACGCACACACAGAGAAAGAGATAAGATAAGATAAGATAAGATAATGTTGCTTATAGCCCAGCCGACCGCAAAGGGCCACATCAGGGCTGTCACCACGTTAAAATCAACTCACCAGTCATTTAAAAAAAAACAAAAAAAAAACAACTTTCACACATCTCGTTAAATGACATCGTCTACAAACGCACCAAAACTTTGTTAAAAATCTTTCTGCCGTAAAATCTTAAATCAGATGAAAAATGTTAATCTCTCTCAAAAACTCAAGGATCACGTCAGGCGGGACATCCCTGAACAGGATCTTCATGGACTCCACTGTAAAATGTTTGTGTCTCACATCGTGCAAGTCCCAACACTCTAAAAGAACATGTTTCATTGTGAGTGGCGCATGACATGGAATGCACCACGGAGCTTCTTCACTCTTTAAAAGGTAACAATGGGTAAAATACGAATGGCCGGTGTGCAGCCGGCACAGAACCGTTTCCTCTTTTCGACCACCCGACGTAGATGGGAGGAAGTCCTTAAGGTTTGGACGGATCTGAAAGAGTTTGTTATTCGTCTGTGTGTTCCAATCCTCCTGCCAGAGGTCTCTCACATAATCGTTAATTTTGGGTTTTACATCTGAGCAGGGGATATAAGTGTTGGACAGTTTCTCTCTTGTGGCGTTCTTGGCTAAACGATCAACCATTTCGTTCCCGCCGATGCCAACATGACCAGGAACCCAAGCAAGAGTAATGTTGTAACCGTCCGCCTTCAACTTGCTAAAAAGTTCAAAAAAAAGTAAAAGTTCTGGATGCTGAAGGTTGCGGCCAGCTATAGCCTCCAAAGCTGACAGTGAATCCGACAGAACCAGAAAGTCCCTCTTTGAAGAATGTGAGATTATCTTCAAAGCCAGTACCAGAGCAGTAAGTTCAGCAGAATAGACAGAAGCATCTGAATGTATATGTTCCAACAGTATCTGAGAAGGAGCCCCAGGGCAGTAGGCTGCACAGGCCACTCCATCCTCAGACTTGGAACCATCAGTGAAAACTTTTTGACAGGATGGGAATTTGGAACAGAGTTCAGCATACAAAGCCTTGTACGCCAGAGAGCTGGTAGACTTTGCGAAAAGCTGCAAGATCGAAACGAATCTCTGGTGTGAAAAAGGTCCACGGAGGTTGATCCGGAAACTTGGAAAAATCGGAAACTACTCCAGGTCTAGACCTGCATTCCGCACGTGAGGCTGCATACGAAGACCAAATGGCGGAATACATTTAGGGTTGTTTTCAAACTTATTTTGGAACGGAGGGTCAAAGACACAGTCATAGGCAGGGTTTTCTGGTTCTGAGAACAGTCGGATATAATAATTCAAAGACAGTTTCAGCCTGCGGTTGGACAATGAAGGTTCACCCGCCTCTGCGTACAGGCTGTACACAGGGGTGGTGCGGAACGCTCCAAGACAGAGACGAAGCCCTTGATGGTGGATAGGGTCCAAGAGTTTGAGGTAAGACGATCTTGCGGAGCCGTAGACAGCACAACCGTAGTCCAGTTTGGAACGGACCAAGGCTCTGTAGAGGTGCAGCAAAGTTTTCTTATCAGCGCCCCAGTCGGTGTGCGCTACGACCCGCAGAATATTCAGTGCTTTCTGGCAAGCAGTTTTGAGGTGTTTGATGTGGCTGAGAAAGTTCAGTTTCTGGTCAAAAATGACTCCCAGAAATTTGGCCTCTTTAACAGCTGGAATGGGAGATTTCCCTACTTGAAGTTCAGGATCTGGGAAAAACTGACGGAAATTATGGAAGTGAATACACTGCGTCTTTGTTGGAGAAAAGGTGAAACCGTTTTCATCCGCCCACCGATGGATTTTATCTACATAAAGCTGGAGCCTGCGCTGGACACTCGGGTACAGGCTTCCAGTTGCGTATACAGCAAAATCATCCACAAACAATGAGCAGTCTGAATCCTGCTGAACTGATTTCACAATGTTGTTGATCTTAATACTAAAGAGGGCAGGAGACAGTATGCTCCCCTGTGGAACACCTAACTCCTGCTCGTGGACATCAGAGAGAGTGGTGCCAACCCGGACCTGAAACTGTCGTTCTGCCAAAAAAGTTTGAATAAAAAGCGGAAGATGACCTCGAAAACCCAGATCGTGGAGATCATGAAGTATCCCCGACTTCCAGGTAGTATCGTAGGCCTTCTCCAAGTCAAAGAAAATTGCCACTGCATGCTGTTTGTTCAGAAAGGCGTTCCGAAGTGTAGATTCCAGACGAATCAAATGGTCAACTGTAGACCGATGTTTGCGGAAACCACACTGTTCTTTCGCCAAAAGGCCATCGGTTTCCAGTTTCCACATGAGCCTAGCATTGACCATTTTCTCCATCAATTTACAGATACAGCTGGTCAAAGCTATGGGACGGTAGTTTGATGGGTTAGAAAGATCTTTTCCAGGTTTGGGAATTGGAATAATGAGGGCTTTCCGCCAAGAAGGTGGAAAGAAACCAGTAGTCCACACATGGTTGTATACCTGTAGCAGGATGTTCAGACCTATTTGCGGAAGATGTTTCAAGAGTTGATAATGGATTTCATCTAGACCTGGAGAGGAATCGCTGCAAGAGAGTAAGGCAGATTTCAGCTCGTTTAACGTGAAAGGAAGATTGTAGTCTTCCATGTTGTCTGACGAAAAGTTGCAGGGTGATTTTTCTTTAAGGGCTTTGTTTTTGACAAAAGTGGCTGATTTGTTAGAAGAGGAGGAATTCTTTTCAATGGTTGAAGCAAGCAGATTAGCAACTGCTTTCTTCTCTGTTATTAAAGAATCAGAGAAAGAGACAGAGTGAGAGAGAGACAGAGAGGGGGAGGGAGGGAGGGAAGGAGAGAGAGAGAGGGAATGAGGGGAAGAGAAAGAGAGGGGGGGGAGAGGAGGGAGGGGGGAGGGAGGGAGAGAGAGAGATTCAGATTCAGATGACTTATTCATATAAGGCCATGGTCCCTTATGAAGAAGGCAATGACAACATTACAGGAATATTATCACAAAGGCAACAGTATCACGAGTCCTTACAAATGCTACATACAATCATGATAACATTGTTTTCCTTAACTGGAAAGATATATAATCATACATATGTGTGTGTGTGCGTGCATGCGTGCGTGCATGCGTGCGTGCGTGTGTGTGTGTGTGTGTGTGTGTGTGTGTGGTATAGCAGCAGCAGTAGTAGTAGTAGTAGTAGCAGACCTCCGTCGGTCGTAGCTGACCATGGATCGAGTATATCGACCTAAGATTTAATTATCTGTCCGTGCTGTCTGCTCGACCCGAGCAGGGTTGCCTGTGGCTGTAGAGACCGACGTGAGAGTGGCAGTCTCTGTCGCAGCAGTCACTGCTGTATGCTGGCACTGGTTTGTTGGCTGTCGTCCCCT
>CM031626.1:1203230-1235425 GCA_018398815.1 Conus ventricosus
TTCTCAGGGCTCGCTTTTCTGCTGCAGCAGCTGTCAGTTTGTCTTCGCCAATCTGCAGCTGTTTCTTGAGTGTGCTTCTCCAGCTGTTGCGGTCTGCTGCGAGGTCCTCCCCGGACTCAGTGCTGATCTCAAGCGCCTTCATGTCTCTTTTCCAAACGTCTTTGTATCTCAGCTGTGGACGGTCAATGCTTCTCTGCCCTGTGGCAAGCTCTCCATTGAGGACGTCTTTTGGGATGCGACCATCCTTGCGGTTGTAACCCCACCACCCGAAAAGTCAGTGCATGTGAGTTACCCGAGTTCACCTGAACAAGGACGAACAATGTTCTCACTCAATAATTCAACAAAAAGAGATTTTGAAATTTTACTATATTTTATTTCCTTGTATTACTTCTTTCTTTTTAGCACAAGTAAACGTGTCAGTTACTAGTACACAATATTTTCAATTGCAAACTGCTGGCTACACTTAAAAAGAAAATGAAAAGAAAATGCAGTTTGGATCATGAACAACGTGAAAAAGGCGCAGACACTGCAACCAACACACACAGAAAACAATGTTTTACTAACCTACACCATCACAAAAATATTATAACACTCAGAACAAACTTCTGTTTAACATAACAATTAGACATACAGTACATAAGACAATGGCTCTTCAAAAAATACAATTACAACCTCAACATTAGAACAAAACAGAATTACTCCAAGTCAGTACTCACAACATATGCACACCAATCATAACATTCATTTTAACAATAAACGCACTGTTATATTCACATACTTTGCAGACATACTGTGCAGCTTTTGGCAGTCACTATCTCAGTGACCAAGAGAGATAGGAATCGACACTTGCCCTCATACTTCTACAAGGACTAGATATAATTTTTTTCTTTTTTTCTTTCTTCCAAAATGCAACTTATGTCCCATGGAATGGTACACCATGGACATCAATGCACAATTTCAACGGAATGGGAAAAAGAGAATTCTTTTGTACGTTTTTCATTGTATTAATGAAAGAAAGAATCAAGCTCATCCCATCAAGCCATTTTACCATGACTCAGCATATGGAGACACCTCCAATTTCATGTAATGACAGAGAAAAAGCCTAGTCATTCCAACCGGATCAATGAATTAGACTTCAACTCTACTAACAACAGTTACACCATCTCTCGTAATTTATAAAACGCTGCATCTACCAGACAATAAATAATTTTGCATCCCAACCACACAATAATCGTTATGAAGCAACTCTGAACTACAACAGAGTTCTTCCATCACAACAAGTCAATTAACCGTTCAATCAGCAACATTTGACAAAAGCAAAACATTAAACCTCACACAATCCAAATTAGTTTTCCTGCTGCACAATTGCCAATGAACTAATTGTAAAAAAGCAAACTTAGTGAAACCGAACAAAGGGTCCGACACATACCGGCGCTAAACCAATTCCAACTAATTCTAATCAGAACAAAGGGTCCGACACATACCGGCGCTAAACCAATTCCAACTAATTCTAATCAGAACAAAGAAACTATGGTGTTTTGAATGTGTTAATCCCAAAACTTCATTTAATCATTTGTTTCCTCAATTAAATTTGTTCTTCAATTAACTATACTAATCTTTTATCAAACACCTAAAATGAACCATAACATACCTGATTTAATCTCTGCAGGAGCCCTCCACGTTGGTCCAATTCTCCACGCGGTGTGCCACTCCTGACATGCGATTGTCCTTAACGGAAGTTGTTCTTACTTCGGTTTTATCATCACTTCCGTTTACATTTGTTTTCCTATTATTCTTATTTACCACCCATAATAAGAACAATAACAAAATATCCTAACTGCCTATAATGAATTAATAAAAAATGATCATTAACAATCTTAATAATTTCGATCTACAATTTTGACTTTCTACCCAAAACAACCAAATAGACTAGCTTAACTTACCAAAATCAACTACGATATTGGGAAGGTTACAATCACCCCTCCTTGAAAAAATTGTTTACCCTTGTTAACTAACAAGGACAGAGTAAACAATAAAGTTAGGTACTGAAAAAAAACAAACCTTCCAACGACAAACAGGCAATTATGAACAAAATGGATATAACAATGAAACCAACAACGGATGTAGCCCAAAGCTAGTAAGCAATGGATTTCAGAAAACTCATCCCTTATCAGTTATCTCATTCAAAATTATCAAACATAACATTGTCTTCATAGTCAAAAAACCAAACCAATCAAAAGGAATGAGAACAACTTGTGTCTCATTTAGATCGATGCTTTATCATCTTTTACAACAACAGTCCACCAGTATTCATCAGCTAACATAGCATATTTAATATAGCACATTACTAATTGTCATCTCCATCAGAACCCATTCCTCAACTAGAAAACAATTTCAATTTTGGTCACATTTGAGCAATCCAAAATCAAGTCACACACATACACACATACAATAACCCAGTTAACAATCAAAATCAGCTTAACATAATGACACTGTTAGCATTAGTAATAATAACATGTATCATCCAATCCCGTCTCTCTTACTTCACATCAGTCATGACTTGAGAGGTCTCAAAACACCTCAACATCCAGACATCTTTTACACTTGTAGCCCACAACATGAAACGGATGTATTGTGAGACTGGGGTACAGTTCTGACTTAGCAACTTGTCAAGCTTCTGACGAGTATGCAACACCTCCCTGACAGAATCTGCCCAACCCTGTCTACGAGCATTGGAGTCTTTGGACACAACATGATGAACTAAATTTAAACGATTCACAGGTCGTCGTGTCCTACTTGACCTCCTAGGAACATTGACATTCTCATCATTTAATGACTCAACATTCTCTGTACCTGTCTCCTCTGACCCCGATCAGACCCCGTTTCACCCCCACTGTCCCCAGGTTCATCATGCACACTGGAATTGCTAACATTCTGTGGGGTTTGGGAACTTACCAACTCTACAGTTTCATCTTGCCTTGGAACATCAGGTACAAAATCAGGTGCATCAACCCTCAAGTTATAACTTGGTGGGTGGGTAAACACCTCGACTTCAATGTGACTAACCTCTCCCTCCGTATCAGACATCTTATCTAGGACATCCTCATCCTTATCGGCCTCAACAGACGCCGATCGTCTGATCGTGAACCCTCCCAAGGATTCCTTCTGAGCAGGCAGTTTTTTCTCTGGTTTATCATTTGATGGTTCTGCACCCAGTACACCAATAGGCAACAAATAGTTTCTGTGTAAGGTCCTCTTTACACTGTCCCCACTCTCCTTCTGCACTGTATAGACTGGCAAATCTGGCATCCTGGCAGTGATAACATAAACATCTTTCTCCCACTTATCTGACAGCTTTGAGTCCAACCGATGTCCTAGCTTTCTAACAAGCACTCGATCACCAAGCTCTAATTCTGCGGCATGAGCTGAGACATCATACCTGAGTTTATTCTTCTTTGCCATTTTTTGCATGTTCTCTTCTGCTTTCTCATAGGCATTTTTTAGTTGCTCTCTGAGACCTCGCACATGTTGTTTTAAAGACTTCTTCTCTCCCTGGTTTAGATCAACCCAAAGGCAATGTCAATGGGTAGTCTTGGATGACGACCAAAAAATAAGAAGTATGGGCTGAACCCTGTGCTCTGATGGTGACAACAATTGTATGCATGCACTACACAAGGCAACACCTTCTTCCACTCAACCTTCTTCTCTTCTTCCAAACTGCGTAACATGTTCAACAAAGTTCTGTTCCACCGCTCCACAGGATTTGAACATGGATGATACGGAGTGGTCCTGATCTTCTGAATGCCTGCCATTTTGCACAACTCATGTACTATTTCTGACTCGAAATCCCGACCTTGATCAGAAAGAATTTTCTTTGGGAAACCATATACCATGAAAAACTCCTTCCAGAGTGTTTTGACGACTGTTTTGGCAGTTTGGTCCTTTGTACAATATGCAGCTCCAAATTTTGTGAAGTGATCAACAACTACTAATACACTTTGTTTCTTACCCCTGTTTCTATGGTCAAATAATCTATGGACAGCAATTCCAAAGGGAAAGTTGTAACAATGCTATTCATTGGAGCTTTCTGTGGCGCTGCCCCACGTTTTATGCATCTCATACACCTTTTGATCTTCTTCTCCAAATCTCTACCCATGAATGGCCAGAACAATCTCATCCTTAGTTGACTCATGGCATTGTCAAAATGAGTGTGGAATAAATCTTCATGCACTCCTTTGAGAGCCTCCTTCCTGTGTGACACTGGGAGAACCAACTGCCACCTAACAGCTTCACCTTCATTTGCCACTCTTCGATACAGGACCCATCCTTCATCTCAAGTTTGCTTTGCTCTCGTGCAAACGCTCTCAGTTCATGATCATCTAACTCTGCTGCAATCAACTCTTCCTGTGCTTCTATTTTCTCTATGACAATTTTCAATCTTCTGTCAGCCAGCTGAAATTTCCTCCAATCAGATTGTGAAATAGCTGATAGTTCACCAAAATCAGGTTCAAACATATCCTCTGAAATCAAAGAAGGGTCTTTCACAAGTTGCTCAACTGCTGGCATAAAATCATCACTAACTGGGACCTGATTGCAATCCATAATATCCTGCTGTTCTTCAACAGTTCGACGATCACAATGAACATGATACTTGACACAATGGGCATTCAAAACAGCCCGCACAGACTCAGAATTCACTGAAGTAATATCAACTTCTCTTTCTGCATCTCCTGCTAAAGCCTTAGCCTTTTTAACTAGAAAAGAGATTTTCTCCATTGACTTTTGATACTCGGTGTCTTCCTCTGCTGCTCCCTGAGGTATTCGCGACAAACTGTCGGCATCAATATGACTAGCTCCTTTCTTATACCTGAGTTCAAAATCATACAATGAAAGAGATGTTAGCCACCGATGACTTGTGGCATCCAACTTTGCATTTTTAGAACATAGCACAATGGGTTATTGTCGGTCACCACTACCACACGACTTCCATACAAATAGTCATGAAATTTATCTGTCATGGCCCATTTCAGTGATAGGAACTCACGCTTGTGAGTAGGGTAGTTTTGTTCAGATTTGTTTAACCCTCTACTAGCATATGAAATCACCCTCATCACACCATCACATTCCTGATACAAAACTGCTCCCAGACCATACCCACTTGCATCACAGTGTAAGTAAAACGTCTTTGTCTTGTCAGCAAGACCCAAAACAAGATCACTGGTCAAAGCTGCTTTCAAACTTTCAAATGCCTGGTCCTGTGTTCCACCCCACAAGTGAGTAATATCAGATGACAATGTAAGAACTGAATCCTTTAATTTTTTCTTCTTTGCAGTTGATTTGTTTGTTCGTTGGGGTGCATACCCAACTGTCAACTCATTGAGAGGCTTTATCATCAAGGATAAGATAAGATAATGTTGCTTATAGCCCAGCCGACCGCAAAGGGCCACATCAGGGCTGTCACCACGTTAAAATCAACTCACCAGTCATATATATAAAAAAAAAAAAAAAAAAAAAAAAAAAAAAAAAACACTTTCACACATCTCATTAAATGACATCGTCTACAAACGCACCAGAAACTTTGTTAAAAATCTTTCTTCCGTAAAATCTTAAATCAGATGAAAAATGTTAATCTCTCTCAAAAACTCAAGGATCACATCAGGCGGGACATCCCTGAACAGGATCTTCATGGACTCCGCTGTAAAATGTTTGTGTCTCACATCGTGCAAGTCCCAACACTCTAAAAGAACATGTTTCATGGTGAGTGGCGCATGACATGGAATGCACCACGGAGCTTCTTCACTCTTTAAAAGGTAAGCATGGGTAAAATACGAATGGCCGGTGTGCAGCCGGCACAGAACCGTTTCCTCTTTGCGACCTCCCGACGTGGATGGGAGGAAGTCCTTAAGGTTTGGACGGATCTGAAAGAGTTTGTTACTCGTCTGTGTGTTCCAATCCTCCTGCCAGAGGTCTCTCACATAATCGTTAATTTTGGGTTGCACATCTGAACAGGGGATATAAATGTTGGACAGTTTCTCTCTTGTGGCGTTCTTGGCTAAACGATCAACCATTTCGTTCCCGCCGATGCCAACATGACCAGGAACCCAAGCAAGAGTAATGTTGTAACCGTCCGCCTTCAAGTTGCTAAAAAGTTCAAAAAAAGTAAAAGTTCTGGATGCTGAAGGTTGCGGCCAGCTATAGCCTCCAAAGCTGACAGCGAATCCGACAGAACCAGAAAGTCCCTCTTCGAAGATTGTGATATTATCTTCAAAGCCAAAACCAGAGCAGTAAGCTCAGCAGAATATACAGAAGCATCTGAATGAATATGTTTCAACAGTATCTGAGAAGGAGCCCCAGGGCAGTAGGCTGCACAGGCCACTCCATCCTCAGACTTGGAACCGTCAGTGAAAACTTTTTGATAGGATGGGAATTTGGAACAGAGCTCGGCATACAAAGCCTTGTACGCCAGAGAGCTGGTAGACTCCTTACGGAAAGCTGCGAGATCGAAACGAATCTCTGGTGTGAAAAAGGTCCATGGAGGTTGATCCGGAAACTTGGAAAAATCGGAAACTACTCCCAGTTCTATACCTGCATTCCGCACGTGAGGCTGCATACGAAGCCCAAACGGCGGAATACATTTCGGGTTTGTTTCAAACTTACTTTGGAACGGAGGGTCAAAAACACAGTCATAGGCAGGATTCTGCGGTTCTGAGAACAGTCGGATGTAATAATTCAAAGACAGTTTCAGCCTGCGGTTGCACAGTGAAGGTTCACCTGCCTCTGCGTACAGGCTGTACACAGGGGTGGTGCGGAACGCTCCAAGACAGAGACGAAGCCCTTGATGGTGGATAGGGTCCAAGAGTTTGAGGTAAGATGATCTTGCGGAGCCGTACACAGCACAACCGTAGTCCAGTTTGGAACGGACCAGGGCTCTGTAGAGGTGCAACAAAGTTTTCTTATCAGCGCCCCAGTCGGTGTGTGCTACGACCCGCAGAATATTCAGTGCCTTTTGGCAAGCAGTTTTGAGGTTTTTAATATGGCTGAGAAAGTTAAGTTTTTGGTAAAAAATGACTCCCAGAAATTTGGCCTCTTTAACAGCTGGAATGGGAGATTTCCCTACTTGAAGTTCCGGATCTGGAAAAAACTGACGGAAATTATGGAAGTGAATACACTGGGTTTTTGTAGCAGAAAAGGTGAAACCGTTTTCATCCGCCCACCGATGGATTTTATCTACGCAAAGCTGGAGCCTGCGCTGGACACTCGGGTACAGGCTTCCAGTTGCGTAGACAGCAAAATCATCCACAAACAATGAGCAGTCTGAACCCTGCTGAACTGATTTAACAATGTTGTTGATTTTAATACTAAAGAGGGCAGGAGACAGGATGCTCCCCTGTGGAACACCCAACTCCTGCTCGTGGACATCAGAGAGAGTGGTGCCAACCCGGACCTGAAACTGTCGTTCTGCCAAAAAATTTTGAATAAAATGAGGAAGATGACCTCGAAAACCCAGATCGTGGAGATCATAAAGTATCCCCGACTTCCAGGTGGTATCGTAGGCCTTCTCCAAGTCGAAGAAAATTGCCACTGCATGCTGTCTGTTCAAAAAAGCGTTCCTAAGTGTAGATTCCAGACGAATCAAATGGTCAACTGTACTACGATGTTTGCGGAAACCACACTGTTCTTTCGCCAAAAGGCCATCGGTTTCGAGTTTCCACATGAGCCTAGCATTGACCATTTTTTCCATCAATTTACAGACACAGCTGGTCAAAGCTATGGGACGGTAGTTAGATGGATTAGAAAGATCTTTTCCAGGTTTGGGGATGGGAATAATGAGGGCTGTCCGCCAAGAGGGTGGAAAGCAACCTGTAGTCCACACGTGGTTGTATACCTGTAACAGGATGTTCAGACCTTCTTGCGGAAGATGTTTCAATAGTTGATAATGTATGTCATCTATACCTGGAGAGGAATCGCTGCAAGAGAGTAAGGCAGATTTCAGCTCGTTTAATGTGAAAGGAAGATTGTAGTCTTCCATGTTGTCGGATGAAAAGTTGCAGGGCGATTTTTCTTTTAGGGCTTTGTTTTTGACAAAAGTGACTGATTTATTAGAAGAGGAGGAATTCTTTTCAATGGTTGAAGCAAGCAGATTAGCAACTGCTTTCTCTCTGTTATTAAAGAATCCGAAAACTTGAGATGGTTCACAGTGGGACAGGTGTTCTTCCCTTTGATTTTCTTAATGATGTTCCACACTTTTTTCTTAGAAGTTTTTGATGTCAGCCTGGAGCAGAAGCTTCTCCAGGACCGACGTTTACTGATTTTAAAAGTGTGTCTCGATTTGGCACGGAGTTTTTGATGGGCTCGAGCGTTGGGACCCGAAGGTCGTTGGTATACCTGACGCTGAGCCCGTTTTCTAACTTTAGAAATTTGTTGGCATTCTGAATCGAACCAGGGTGTTTTTGGCATTTGAAGTTTATCGGAAGACACTGGAATACAGGCCTTAGCACATTTGGGAATGAAACGCCTATAAAAATTTGCAAACCCTACAATGCGCTTGACATCCTTTACAGTCTCAGGTTTAGGCCAATTTGTTACAGCAGACACTTTGTCAGGATCTGGACGAAGACAGCCTTCAGAGATTACATACCCCAGATGTTTGATCTCAGTGTCTCCAAATACACACTTAGTGGGGTCTAACTTTAGATTGAACTGTCTCAAACGTCCAAGTACTTTCAGTGTTCTCTCTTCCAACTCACCTAATGTCTTTCCATGAACCAGAAGGTCATCAAGAAATATTATCAGTTCCACTAAGTTCATATCCCGGAACACAGTCTCCATGAGACGTTGAAAACATGCAGGAGCATTCGCTAGTCCCTGTGCTAACCTGGCCCACTCAAAGTTTCCAAAAACTGTGGTGAATGCAGAGAGTTTGCTAGCTTTTTCTGACATGGGTACCTGATAATAGGCCTTACACAAGTCCATACTAGCAAAGTACTTTGCACCACTCAATGTCAGCTATGAAATAAAATTCGTTATTATTCATTTTCGAAAGTAATCCATTTATATTCCAATGAAGAAGTGAAAAAGATTTCAGTTTAATGTAAATGTCAACGTGACACGAATCGTAATTTCCAGTAGAATGGACCTTTCCAGAAAACACACCAACGTTTGTGTAGTTCACATTATTTTAACTGAAACTGGGATGACCGAGTTCTCAGAATAAAATCTCTTGCCAAATCTCATATTGATAGTAAATATTCACATCACCTTAAAGTTTTCACCGATGGATCACTGTTAAATGAAAACGCTGGAAGTGGTTTTGTTATTCCTACCTTAAAGTTGAAAAATCTTTCATCTCGGGAAGGGGTATTCTATCTTCACGGCTGAGCTGGTGGCAATTCTAATGGCGCTTAACTTTCTTGTTGATACTCCACTTACTATCTACAAAACACTTTTCTGTGTGGATTCTAAATCTGTCTTACAAGGCCTTGAATCTATTGCTGTGAAAAATCGAGGTGAGGTGATTTTAGAAATAAAACATCTTGTCAGTATTCTTATATCAAGAGGTACAACAGTTGATTTTTGCTGGATCCCGTCTCACTGTGGGATTTCTGGTAATGAATGGGCTGACTGGGCTGCCAGAAAAGGAGCACGAAAGTCCGATGAATCCATAGAAATCAACATTCCTCTGTGTTTATACGAAGGATATGGTCTCTTAAAAAAGACGTGTATTGAAAAGGTTTATGAAGCCTACAAAAACTTGGTTCTTACTAAAATACATCTACCTCACTCCAAATTGCTCTGCTGTGACAAATCCCAGTCAGCTACTTTTTCTTCTAGAAATGCGGTTAAAATTGGAAAGATTACCTATCAATTGGCCACGCAAACGTACTTGAAAAAAATAACCGAAAACTTGAATCCCTGTTTTACAGGCTTAAGCTAAACGCTTTCCGTACAAAATTTCGCAAAATTTAAATTGCATCTGCGGAGCAGTTAAGTTTCACAACCCAGCATCTTCTTTTCTACTGCGCATATTTCAAAAAGGAAAATCCTGACTGCCTGCGACTTGATGGCACGTGTATTTTACAGAACTTACCAGGTCTTGTTTCTTTTGTTAATTCCTTGATGATTAGTCCAATGGGCTCTTTTTTGTAACAAGTGTTCCTACAGATATGAGCGCTTAACATTTTGGTTATACCAGATATTCTGTACTCCTTTATGTTTTAATACTTGCTTTGGGCTAATGTTAATTGTAAATTTTAGTATGAATCAGTATATATATAGCTAACTGCTCGTAACAAATCTCTTATCGGTCCATTAACACACACACAGACGCCACACACGCACGCACACACACACACACACACACACACACAACACACACTCACACACACACACACACACACACACACACACACACACACACACGCTATTTCCCTAACTCTTGTCTAAAATATCTTTATGTGAATAGACGTTAAATTGAAAAACGAACGAACACACACACACACACACACACACAAATATGCTGGGGTTTACTCACATTCTGTTGTTGTGAAGAGGACACATGCCGCAAGGAGGATCAGCAGGTGCATGTTGGTCTGAAATGGGAAAAATTTTAACTGGTTTATTGATTTGTAAATACAAGCTCTCAGCAATAGGTTTCTACAATCAGTACATTCTAACTTAAAGTACGGGTCAGCTGATTGTGTTTGTCTACTTCTTAATACACTGGTTAATGCGTTCAATACAGCTAGATTATCAGAGAAGATTTCCAAATTTCGGATTCTCCTTAAATGCAGGTTTTGCTATCAGTTACGAACCTTTCTTGAGTTATCCCTCTTGCTCTGCTCTTTTTGCTCTCTTCTGCTCTGCCGATTTCTCAGTCATACATATTCGTCGGTGAGTGAATCAGTTTTATCCCGTAGAGCGCCTTTAGTCAGTCAGCTGACACGGAAATAAAGTGCTTTCCCAGTGCCTGTGGGCATTCCACTGACGTCATGCATTTTTCTTGAATTTTCATTCGTTACTATTTCTATCAACGGAGTCAAATAGAGTTTGCGTAGAAAGCCTTATATGTCTGTAGTCTTCAAATAATATGTAAATGACCACACGTGAGGGGAAAGCCCATTTATTCTCATCACTGACTGGATGACCAGCCAGCACTTCGTCTCGCTTGCAAAGATGGCGGCGCAACCTTCGACAAGCCAGCGACCAAATCAACGTATTTACACAGCTGAGCAGGCTCTGCTGATGATTTTTGACAAAGACAATAATCTTTTATTCAACGACTCACTCGAGCATGAAGGTGAGATGATGATAGTGGTGGAATTGCCGACCATATTCGTCAGTTATTGAGTAGGGCTCTGTGACCTCAGTGTGTGTTCAGCTGACTTGTGTCGAACGAGCCAGCCTAGTGTGTACTCTGCACTGCGTGCCGGTGGCCAGTGATGTGAAAGTCAGCACGAGAGGGGAGTGTGGCCTGCTCGCGGCGTGACACGGTGCAGACGGAAAGGTAGGGGAAGATGAGGGGTGAAAGAGAGGGTTGAAGTCCAGCAAGGGGGCGTGGGGGGGGAGAGGGGGCGTGGTCGTGGACTGGTCAGTCTGCATCGAGTGTGAGCGTCTTGACAGACTTCCAAACTGTTTTACTTTCATTTACAGGTGTAGTGTGACAATACAAACTTTATTTTCAACTTTTTTGCTGTGTGTTCTTGTTTGGATGTGAAGATGTCGTGGTAAATACATATGGTTTTGATCGTGCAAAAAAATATATCCAAATCTAAAAGCCTAAATACTTTTTATTATCAAAATTAAAACAAAAGAAGCCCAGATTCAAAATCTTCATTCAATTTCCTTCAAAAATTATATAGATTTCATTTTTCTATCTTTTGTAGTTTCTGAGCTAGAATTTTTTGTTAATTATGACCCCCAAATCATGAGATTTCCCTGGCACCTGGGAACACCTTTGTTTGTACTATTTTTAGGCACTGAACGGGAACTTCTACCAGTTTGTCCAATCATCTGTTTGTCTAACGGGCTGGTCTATTTCCCTCTAAGGGAGTGGGAGAGAGAGAGAGAGAGGAGGGGGGGGAGGGGAGGAGAGAGACTTTGAAATTGTACAGTCATAGCCAAAATCTTGTGATAAGGTGACAGGGAATGACAATATGAAAGAGTACAAATATAGATCAAATAAACAAGGTAAACGAATTGAATAAGTATATAAGTAGCTAAATACTTACAGACAGGTAAATAAATAAATAAATAAATAAATAAATAAATAAATAAATAAAATGGCATATTTGTATAACAGTACTCATGCATACATACCTGAGATAGATACTAAATACTTGCAAACAAATCCAGAATAACACTAAATAGCACATTCTGAATATGTACTCTTAAGCCAGGAAACTGGCCTTGGAAGCTCAGACTATAAGAATCTTCATATTCTTCCATTAAGCCAGCGACTTCAATTACAACAAAGGGCTAATAATGCACAAGATTGTGAGTGGGAAAGCTCCATCAACTTTAATGTACTGATTCTCTTTTTCTTTTTTTTTTGAATGTCGCAAAACTTAAAAATGAAAACATGTCCCACGCCCCCAAACTGACCTATTGAAATCAAGCCTAACATACTCGGGATCCACTTTGTGAAACACCCTACCAGAGTCCATCAGACGAATTCATTGAACAATAATTTTCAAAAAAAAAACAGTTACGTGACCAATCTGCTATTAACGTATTAAACCATTGATACCAATAATTAATCTCAACACCATAAACCTTCACATGTTCATGCACTTAACCGTTCTTACGTGCCTATGTACACTTGCACGTATTACAGATTTTGTGTATCCATTCTCTCTCTGTCTCTCTCTCTCTCAGGGAACTGAGGAATCTCCGGGAGCAAGTTAGCAGTCTGCAGCAGCAGAACCTGGACCTGATGAAGAAGACTGAGGACTTGGAACACAAAACTGATCATCTCGAGGGAGATCCAAGAGAAACAATCTGATCTTTTATGACTAGGGGCCAACAGTCAGAGTCGCACTGTTTTATGTTATTTTATTTTATTTTTTAATATGCGCGCTGGTGACCTACTCGTTTTTGAGTGAACCAGTATTTTAGGAAGAAGAAGAAGAAGACTACCTTGGGTGAAAGTGAGACCCCTGCAGATTGTGAAAAATGTGATGAAAAACCTTGTGTACAAATAAATTACAGTTGTCTCAGGACATCGAATTTGATAGGGTTCATCGACTAAACAACAGGCAGGACTCCCTGTGATCGCAAGATGTGTGTTCTACAAACAAAAGGTGGAGATCTTTAAAGTCAAAGCGCAAACTACAAGGCAGCAACGTTTTCATAGCTGAGGACTTCTCCACTACAGTGCGTGAAGTGAGGAAAAAATTGACCCCCCATCTTAAGAAAACTAGGCGTGACGGCAAACGCGCGACGATGATCTTCAACTACCTCACATTGTGGGGGCTGACTACAGACTGGTTGAACTGAGGTAGGAACTTGGCCAGTCCTTCAATGTAAATAGTAATGTGTCCACACTAGGGAAAGGAACCCATACAGACTGGTTGAACTGAGGTAGGAACTTGGCCGTCCTTCAATGTATATAGTAATGTGTCCACACTAGGGAAAGAAACCCATACAGACAGTGACTGGTTGAAGTGAGGTAGGAACTTGGCCAGTCCTTCAATGTAAATAGTAATGTGTCCGCACTAGGGAAAGGAACCCATACAGACTGGTTGAAGTGAGGTATGAACTTGGCCAGTCCTTCAATGTAAATAGTAATGTGTCCGCACTAGGGAAAGGAACCCATACAGAATTGACACCGGCTGTGTCCACCCTGTGTTCAACCTCGTCAGCACATGAAACTGGAAATAAAAATTCTTTTTTATGTTATGTGTGTTGGAATGCTTATTTGTGACTGTGTGTGTGTTGGTGTGAATAAATGGTGTATTGTATTGTAATCTTTCTTGTGTGGTCTCTTGCGAGGCGTGTGAGTTCAGTCACTCCCTTCACTCCCATCTAGACCGATCCTGTCAGGGCAGACCTCCAGGGGTCGGTCGTGACAATGATGTATGTGATTGTCAGCAGTAACTTAAATAGTAGAGTTTCAAACCCTTCTTGTGATTTTGAAGAAGACATACCTGTATATGATGATCAGCATAAAAGAGGATCAATCCATGTTCGAAACTCTGAAGATACTGTGCTAAATAATTACGAAAAACTATCCCATCAATCTGAGTACTGCTCTAAAACTGCATTTTAAATGGTGTGTATAAGGGCGACCTTCAAGGTCGCTACACAAACATAATGGTAGCAGCGTTGACGACTATTTTTTGATGTCCTTTGACTTGGTTTTTTAAAATTATTTCTGACAGGTGTGAGATGTGCGTATCAGAGAAAATCCAAGTCTGATAAATAAGTAGATCGAGGGACGTATTGGCTCAGGTTATGGAATCTGGAAAAAAAAATCATGAATTGTCACAGAATACCACTTACTTACAGAAGAGAGTCTAAGGTCAATATAATAGCCTTTATGCACTTGATGTCCAGTGTCCCACATTCCTCACTCGTCAACTACACACCATGATCCATGTCTTCACTGGTATTTTGTCCCACCATCACCCGGCGGAAGGCTTGGTCGACGTTAGTATGTATGTCTAGTTTCAGTGTTCGTCCATTTTTCAATTTAGCAAATATCCTACCATTGGATGTCCAGGCACTAGAACATGCAGAGTGTTGCACCGCATCACGATAGATTTTATAATTTGCTGCCGTCAAGTCCTCCCCGATCACAATTCCCTTATTTTTTTAGATTTCGACGACTTGCTAGAATTTTGTCTCTTTTTCTTCTAAACAGTAAACAAGTGGGGTAACGTTTGCTCCCATAAGAAAACCTAACACAGAGTAACTTTTATTCAAGACTGGCACAGCCTTTTAAACTTGAATAAAGTCAGACAAATACATACACGAACAATCTAATAGTGGGGGGAAAAACAAGCGCAGGCCAACAACTGAACTGTCTTCATAGTCAGGGATGAAAACAGTTTTTAAAAAACAAGAGGAGATTGGCGGGGATCTGGGGCTTCACCATGGGCCCCCAGTGGGGTACATGGGCAACAGCCTGGCGGGGGTCAGGGGGCGGCGCCCCCTGAAGCTAAAGCATATTTTGTATTAAATACGGCATAAAAAATCTTTAGAAATCACTTTCTTGCTTCTAAACAACTCATTCTATAGAACAGCTTTCAACACCATGAAGACTGAGACTGATGTGGAAAGAAACTATGTCAATTGAGACAAACATTTAGTATGATGAATCCTCAGAACTCTAGCTAAAGAACATTTGACAAACAGTGCTTTCAGGACATAAAGAATAAGGCCTGTAGATAAGTAAATCAGAGTGGGAAATCAAACTAAGTAAATGACTTACAGACATTAAGTAAACTATGAAAACGACTGCTGGACTTCAATAAACACAATATGAAAAATGATTATTTTGAAGTCCTTTAAAAAAAAAACCTGAAGCTTTTGGGCCTTAGACCCTTCGTCAGGAAACACTAACACAAAAAAGAACATAAAAGAATAAATGACATAAAAACAAACTGATGTCACAACAGTACCCCCCCCCCCACACACACACACACACACACACAACTAATCATATCCCCCCCCCCCTTGACAAGTGTGTGTGTGTGTGTGTTGGGGGGGGGGTGATTGTGTGTGTGTGGGGGGGAGGGGGTGTTTGTGTGTGTGGGGGGGGAGGTGGGGACGGGGGTGGGGGGAGGGGGCGAAGTGTGTGGGGTGTGTGTTGTGGGGTGAGGGTGGGGGTTGGGGGAGAAGGAGGAGGAGTAGAGGAAGTATATAGGTAGTGGGGGGAGTGGGCTGGTGGAAAAGGATTTCATAGGGGGGCTGTTAGCAGACACCTAACAAATGTAGCAAACGTTTGTATTATACCAGGGGAAAAGTGTTACACAATACGGTTGTGACATCAGTTTATTATTTTGATGTCATTTGTTCTTTTATATTCTTTTTGTCACTTTGACGTTTTTCCCTTGCTTTGAAGACTCTACGAGTGGAAGTACTTAGAGTAGGAGTCAAACTATCTTTGGAAATTAAACGTAGATTGTTGAATACCCAATGATCTGAAAACATGCTGTAATGGTGTGGGAAACACACATATTTTCTGTTGGTGACTGGGACGCTCGATGTGATCTCCGATTGCCACAAAGCCACGACTACCAAAGTAGACACGTTTTTGGCAAGGCTCGCAAAACACTTCAAATTCGCCGTCTTTGTCATGTTTTCTTATTACATCCGCGACTCTGCGGTCACACACGTCCTTCTGCAGCCACTCGGTCTTCTAGTGGTTCACATACTTCTTTCTTTCTTTTTTTTCGTTTTGTTTGCACTCACTGGCGGCAAACTCTCACTGTGAATCGACGCCATGATGAGAAATGATACTGGAAGGAAGCAGAATGAGAACTACGCCGTTTAAGAACATTACCGACAGAGAAGAACTTCGCTGTGCAGACAAGTTGAGATCGTTTCTGAGCTTCATTCTTCGAATAATTTTTCGGCGGAGACTTTTTCTTTCGGCGGAGATGCGAAAAAATAACGGCAGAGACGGCGGAAACGGCGGAGGAGTTTTCATCCCTGATAGTAATGACTTAGCAAAGATTTGGACTTGAGGAAGGGGGGGGGGGGGGGGGGGGGGTTGAAGATGGAGAAACTGGGAAGATGAAATGAAGAAAATGTATTACAGATATGAGTTTTACTCTTCACTAGCTGCATAAAGGAACCATCGCAATCCCTTTTGAAGGCAGATATATTTGTATTGCCTGCTCTGAGGCCTTTCGTCCGCTGGGTCGGAACTCATCAGGGAGACACGGCTGGTTGTGTCTGCGCTCCCGGCGTCAAATAGAGACACACGACAGTTCATAATACTGTGGTGTTCTCACCACCAAGAGTGCAAAAAAGAATCCAATAGCACCCCCAAAGCAGCCAGTGAAGGGTAGTAAATGAAACCAAACGAAAGTGTGGGGAGGAAAAAGAGTTGCTGAAAAATAAAACTATTGAAAAACCTCACGATGATCGGTCTGCTTGGCTGGCCGGTTCGATTGACTATTTCAATATCGTTCTCCGTGGTCGGCACTTGCACTTTCTGACTGAAAATACTGACACATTTTTTATGCAGTCTTCTGCTATCTCTCGTCTTGCTTCTGGAACACGATAGAGACGAATATTCCATCTTCTAGTATACTGCTCTAAATCGTTTGCTCTCTGCACGGTTCGCACATTATTTTCCCCGATTCTTCAGTGCATCTTTCAGTATTTCGCCTTCTCTTACCTCATGTTGCAGTTTTTCATTCTTTGTACGTTTTCTTCCCTTTTACTTAACTCTTCGAGTTTTGTGCTGATGGCATTGAACATGTATTTCCTGCACCTCGATGTCGCTTTCCTCTTGCAGTTTCAGATCGACGTGTGTTTTTTTTGTTTTTTTTTTTTTAGGTGTGCAATGATGAGAAATGTCCAGATCACTTTCCGATGACATAGACGATCTCGTTCTTTTCAACTTAGTAAAAAAAAAAAAAAGTTCATGATGTTGCTACTCATCACTTAAAGGCAGTTTCCCACAAAACTACATCGACTTAACTTCATTCTGTTTGTTCTCACAGTTCTCGACGAAGCCTTCTCCCGCAAGCAGCCATGATGCACGGTTCACAGCAGTAGATGTAGTTTTAACATTTCTAAGTTCACTGCTCACCGCCAAATTATGAGTCGCATTTTCACAAAAACTACATAGTTCTGTCATGCGTGTCTGATGCAGACTAACATGGGTGACTAAAGCAGTAATTAACAATAAATTACTGAAAAGACGACTGGAGCACAAAAGGTGCGTGTCGACCTCGAACCCAACCGGAAACGGAAGTCGCGATTAAAAATTTTGTCTAGAATGACTTATGTAGTAGTAGTAGTAGTAGTAGTAGGGACTGGCTTCATTAGCCTAGACCTCGCGGTCTATCATGTGTCCCCTCTAAATTTCTTCACTTTTTGGGTCATATGGCATGCTACAATTAATATCTTCATTGCAATCCCATCCATCATAGTCATCCGCCTTGGCCTAAGGCTGTGTCAAGCCAATTGACATAGGCTAGAACACCAAGGCTACATCAAAATGTTGTTATGCTCTGCATAGTTATGCGGGGATTGTCTTCAGTTGTGACAAGCTCCTAGCATAACATCGGTCTCCAAAATCCCCGAAGTCGGAGTGTGGCTGCCCATGTGGCGGGGTAATCAAAAACGGTCACACACGTAATGTTCTCATCCCCAGCTGATGCATTTGTACCATAGTGTACAAGTACTTCGGCTGTTTGGATGATCCCTGGAGTCTTTTAGCCAGGGTACGACAACAACAACAACAACATCATAGTCATGAAACAATTCTCTAAATTTTGAATCATTATCTAGAAAATTCTTGAAAGTATTAATATCAGGTGCAAATTTAATGGTAGTAGGTATTTCATTCCAGTGGTTAGCAACTCTATAAGAAAATGAAAATTTACGTTGATTAGTGTTACAGTGCTTTTTTAAAATCTTTCCTTCAGAGTTTCTAGTACTCGAAGTTTGTGCAGCAGAAAAGAAGGTCTCAATGTCAATATCATCATAGCCATTAAAGATCTTATAAACTTGAATTAGGTCACCTCTGATCCTTCTTCCCCTCAGCGAGTGCAGATTCAAATATTTCAATCTTTCATTATATGGTAAGTTTTTGCAATGCTTCAGCAATTTGGTAGCTCGTCTTTGAACCTTTTCTAACATTATTGATTGACGCTTTAAAAAAGGGCTCCAAATCACATTAGCATACTCCAAATGTGGCCTGACAAAAGCTTTGTATAATTTCAAAAAAGTATCTTTATCTAAATAAGTAAAACTCCTTTTTATGATACCTAACATCTGGTTAGCTTTATTTACCACACTCTGTAAGTGAGGGTCAAATGACAACCTGCTATCGAAGGTAACACCTAAGTCTTTTTCTTCAGTAAGAGCCTCTACTTGGTGATAAACATCATTCTCCATCATTTTATATTCATTATTTTGGTTAATATTCCTGACGTGCAATACACCACACTTGGTCATGTTGAAATACAGATTCCACGACTCAGACCACTCTTGCAGTTTGTAGATATCGTTTTGAATACAAGTACTCTTTGATGTACAATTGTAAATCTTAGTATCATCTGCGAATATTTTACATGGGTGACTAAAGCAGTAATTAACAATAAATTACTGAAAAGACGACTGGAGCACAAAAGGTGCGTGTCGACCTCGAACCCAACCGGAAACGGAAGTCGCGATTAAAAATTTTGTCTAGAATGACAAATCACATTGATTTGTTTGGAAAGGCGATTTTTTTTCCCCAGTGAAACTACAGAGCGTATGCAAGGAGCAATTCGTCTGGTTGATATTAACGAGCATTAGACGTTTTTCATTGTTGTGTCAGAGAGGCGACGGACAGTATGAAAAAGCAGTTTACTCTCGGTACATGTGAAAAATACGAGGACTGGTATGATACCGAATGCCGGCTTAACAAAAGAAAAGCTCGAAATTCACTGAAGAAATTTCGGTGTTCTTTGACCAGACCTTCTCGTGGGTCCTACTGTCAGACCAGGAGAAACATCTTTTAAAGAGAAAGGAAAATCAGTTCAATGATGCTCTGTTGGAGGAATGACTTCAAGAAGAAACCAGACCAGTACAACCCGTCTTGCCAATAAGCCACGCATGCAAAGTTATTAGTATACGAGCCGTATAAGGTAGGTAGGTAGGTAGGTAGGTAGGAGCTATTATAGCCTCGTGGCTTTCATGTGCTCCATCAATTGAAATGACAGTACTTTTCCCAGTGTTTAGCGCAGCGTGATTACAGTTGCATATAATTTTATATAAATTGGGATGAGAACAATTTCAGTCATCAAATCATATACTATATCTTTAAAATTTGCATCTACATCAAGGAGGCTCTTAAAACTGTTCATATTATTAGTTAGTTTGATGTAACTCGGAAGAGAATTCCATCTGCCAACTACTCTATTAGCAAATGAATTTCTCCTCAGGTTAGTGCAAGAATATTGAACAAATAATTTGCCAGTATTGTCTCTTGTGATGTTAGATTTGCTTAACTGGAATAGTGAGTTGAAATCAATGTCATCAACATGGTGGAATATATTGTAAGTTTGAATCAGGTCACCCTCACCCTCCTGGCCTTCAGGGATGTTAATCCTAAATATCTAAGTCTTTCACCATAAGGCATATTTTTGCATTCTGGCAGCATTTTGGTCGCTCTTCTTTGAACCTTTTCTATTGATGAGGATTGTCTTTTAAGTAAAGGGTACCAGATGACATTACCGTATTCCACATGTGGTCGCATGAGTGATTTGTATAGCTTTATAAACATATCTTTATCAATGAACGAGAAAGATCGTCTTATCAACCCAATCATTTGGTTAGCTTTACTAATAGCTTTCTGTATATGAGGGTCAAAGCTAAGATCACAGTCAAATGTAACTCCAAGGTCCTTTTCCTCTACACATTTTTGAATCTTTTGATTTGAATCACCCATTTTCATTATGTAATCATTTTGAGGGTTCTTCTTACCAATGTGCAGCACTTTACATTTTTGAACATTGAAATACAGGTTCCATTTGTGAGACCAATCCTGCACATTGTTAAGATCCCTTTGAATGACAGAGTGATTGCTTGAATCCCCGTAAATCTTTGTATCATCGGCAAAAATCTTACATGTATTTGTTATGACATCCGGTAAGTCGTTTATGAATATTGTAAAAAGGACCGGGCCCAAGATGCTCCCCTGTGGAATACCACTCAAAACTGGTTTGTCTGAAGAGTATACTGACCCCACCCTCACTCTTTGTCTTCTGTCAGTCAGGAAGTCTGTAATCCAGTCAAGAAGAGATCCATGAATTCCATAATTCTGTAACTTAATCAATAGTCTTTTGTGCGGTACAGAGTCGAAGGCTTTACGGAAGTCTAAATACACTATTATCTATTGGTTTTTTGTCATCAGTAAGTACAGTTAAGTCGTCCATAACTTGAATCAGTTGTGTCATGCATGATCTTTTATTACGGAAGCCATGTTAACAGTCTGCAAAGAGTTTAAAATCATTAAAATATGATACTATGACATCCCTTACAATTGACTCTAGTACTTTATTTAATACACATTATGCAAGTGAGGCTGACCGGTCTGTAGTTACTCGGGTCTTGTTTGGAGCCTTTTTTGAATATGGCAACAACATCAGCTGATTTCCAGTCATCTGGGATCTTTCCTGTCTCTAAGGATTTATTAAACAATATGCTGAAGGGGATTGATAATTCCTTACAAAGTTCTTTCAATATTTTAGCTGGAATTTTATCTGGTCCCTGAGCCTTCGAGGGGTCAAGATTTTTAAGTTTAGTCTCCACAATCGTTGGGGTAACTCTAATCTCTGAAAGAGTTATACCTTCTAACTTAAGTGGTTTGGTCATTTTAGGTAAATTTTCTATATTCTCGCGAGTAAATACACTTGAGAAGAAGTCATTAAGCGTTTCCGCTTTCTCGGAGTCAGTTATTGCCATTTCACCTGAATCCATTTTCAGAGCGTTGATACTAGTGTTTATTTTCATTTTTTTCCTGCACATATTTCCAGAAGTTTTTAGGGTTATTCTTTGCCTGGTAAGCTATATTTTTCTCATACCCTTTCTTTGCGATTTTTATCATTCTCTTTGAGAGATTTCTTTCAATAATATATCTTTGGTAATCTATGCCAGATTTAGTTTCGAGATATCTTTTAAAGGCGTTATACTTTTCTTAATTTGTCTCAATTTTTTTCGGTCCATCCATTTCGGTTTGATTTTATACGTATTAGCTGATTTTCTAATTGTCACCTTTGGTATATGTCTGTCCATACCAGACTGAACCCAGTCTCTGATAAGAGACCAGCCTTTATTTACCTCCATGCCAACAAGTGTGCTCCAATCTGTTTCACTACCTTCCGGTCTGAAAATATTATAGTTACCTTTACGTAGATTATATTTGGGACAGTCTTCTTGGTTGATTTTAGTTTTTGCTACATACATTTGGAAAGTAAGCACTTCATGGTCACTCAATCCGAGCGGTGCTCTATGGTCTATGTTTGATATGAGACTATTTTCATTAACCAGAATGAGATCAGGCATGGTGGACTGCTGTCCATCTCTATGCCTTGTGGGGCATGATAATTTCTGAATGAGAAATCGGAAAAGCATTACGAATATTTTCAATTACTTCATTATCATCATCATTGGTCCATTGGCCATTCCAGTTTACTGATGAAAAATTAAAGTCGCCCATTATACAAACTTTGTGATACTTTTTTATTACCTCATGCTTCAGGAGTTGGAATAGTTTCTGTTTATTTTCCTTTGAACTCTGCCCACTCCTATAAATACAACCTAGTAAGACATTCTCATCATTTGGGCTTTTGAACTCACACCACACACTTTCCTCAAAATCAGTTTCATTTAGAACATCACATGGTTTGGCATTTAGTTTGTGTTCTACATACAGTGCACACCCTCTTTTAGGTTTGTCATTTACAAATTGGTCAAAACCTGGTATATCATATTCAGTGGCTAATGGAACAGAGGAGCAGTTCTTTGGCAGGATTTCACTAAGAGCAATTATGGAGGGTTTTATTTCCTGGATACGTGATAATAGTTCTTCCTTTTTATAGGCAGCCAAAATGTCAACATTAGAATAAAAACTGTACAAAAATCTTCAGAGAAAGAGAAAGAATAATTACGAGAAAAAGTTCCTGTGTCGTTTTCACGCCTTTGTTCCAAAAAATCCTTTTGTCCATCCCCATTCACACTCTCATTCCTCTTTTGGTCATGTGGGAGTCAGACCCCCCGACCCTCCGCCTTGGCGGGCTGGTCAGGAGGGTCCCTCCGCTTCATGACCTGACCATTCCTGATAATCAGGTTTGTTTCTCCCCTTTGTAGCCTGTCCTTTAGTTCCTGCCTCAGTTTGTGGTTTGCCTCTCTCTCTTTGGGGGTGTAATCATTGTTAAAGTAGAAACGCATTCTTTTGTCTGGAATGTCCACATTTACTTTGCTGGTTGGTGCTTTTTTCATTATCTCCCTCTTTTTCCCCTCTGATTGAATTTTTACTCTAAGCATTCTCGGTCTATTGCCTCCCTCTTTTCCCAGTCTGACTGGTTCCTCTATCTCTTCATCGGTCAAGTCAGTGATCTGTCTGATCAATGACTTTGCCTGTTCAAGGTCATCTCTTTGCTTTTCAGTTGATGACGTTTTTGTACTTTCTTTCACATTAGTGATGATGAGATTGAGTTTTCTTCTGTCTTTGTCCTGTGCCTCCCCCAGAGCTTCAGCCAATTTTCTGTCAACCGCCTCCTCAATCTTTTCCTCTAATTTTTGTCCTGAAAGTTCCTTTTCCAGTTTAAGTAGCCTGTCATTGACTGATTTCACTAGAGGGGCAATTGCGAGCAAAGCATCCAACTTGGCATCCGCTCTAGGTCTGGCAGGGCCTTCGGCCTTGCAGTCCTCACAATTTTGGCATAACCACGCAAGGTTGCCCCGTCCTGCGACTGTGGCGAAAGCCTCGTCGTTCAGTCCGGAACAGCTCTTGTGAGCCCAGTTTTTGCAGTGGTAGCATTCAATTGGATCTTCTTCGTCCTCACTTTCACAGGAGTATCGCAATAAATGCATTGGTAGGGCAGAAGTGCCGCAACCGTTTCCGCTTTCGCTTTGACTTTATGTGGGGATTTGCTCACCGAACTCTTCCCCCTCTATTTCGCTTACTCTTTTGGCTTTGCGACATCGTTAATCAAGAAAAACAAGTTTCATACACTCACCTTCAGTTCAAACTGCCAGCATGCGCTGATATAGTGATTAAACAAACACGTTGTGCAATGTGCAACAAACAAAAAAACAGGTTAGGTGACGTGAGAAAATTCAGCTCATATCAAAACAGACAGCCGCCATGACAGTTCATGGTCCCGTTAGTGAGTGGAACAAGAAAAACTGTGGAAAAAGCCTCCTGGATACCACTTCGACAGAAAATGAGTTTCTGTCGAATACAAAACCGATGAGAAATCTCCCTATAGCCAAGAAAAATGTTACAAAACACTTGCAGACGCAGTTTTTTGCCTAAAACTTTCTAAAACTTTCCCTCTTAACATTCAAACGTCCGCCATTCACGCATGCGCACATCTCCCACACGGATCGATGAACAGGACTTCAATGAAGACCTCACACATCGTATAGCCTAGTTCAAGTTCAGTCTGTAAATAGCCAAAATGATTTTTGGGATCGTATTCACAAAATTTCAAGAAAACGAAAAAAAAAACTGTGAATAATGTTAGTTCAGAAATGTGGTTCCATCATTTCAGAGATCTACTGGAAGGAAAATTTGATTCCCAAAATAATATGGTCGGTGACAGTTACCTTAATGACAACGATGATGACAATCAGAATCGTTCGATTTCCAGAGAAGAAATTTTAATGGCTCTGAGAAATGTAAAACCTCGTAAAGCTGCTGGCCCAAATGGAATTATCCAGTTAAAACTGTTTTTAGATTTTTGGGTTATTTTTTCAACCCTTTATTTGATAAAGGGATATATCCCAAATGTTGGTAAGAATCTTTAGTGATCCATTACATAAAAAAAAACGCGAAGCAAACAATCGTATCCATTACAGAGGAATCTCGTTATGTAATGTTTATAGCAAATTACACAGTGCTGTTATTAACATGAGACTGCAAGAATGGGTGGAAGCAAATAACATTACTAGATAATATTAAGCTGGATAAAAACTACTATATTATTGATCATATATTTACTCTGATGGCATTCATACAGAAAGTTTTGTTTGAATCGTAAACTGTACGATGCGTTTACTGATTTCGAGAAGGCGTTTTATTCTGTTAATAGAACTATATCGTGGCCCATCTTGCTTAAAAACGGTATTCATGGAAAGTCGTATAAATGTGTAATAAGTATGTATGACTGTGTAAAGGCACGAGTGCGAACTGGAGCTGCTATAATGGATTATATAAACTGTACTTCTGGTGTGAAACGGGGAGACGTTGGTAGCCCTGTTATGAGCAAGTTATACATTCTGAAAGGCATGGTGCACTTCTGTAGAATGAACTTTTAGAGATTTTCATTCTGCTTTTAGCAGAAGACGTGGTCTTGGTCTCAGAGACAGCAATTGAATTACAAACTTAATTAAAGACCTTGCAAAGAGCTACTGCTACATTACAACTAAAAGTTAATAACACAAAAAGCAACATAATTATTTAGAAAGGGTGGGTATTTTGCAGCGAGAGAAAGATGAACATACAACGGATCTATAATGCCTGTTGTTAATGTGTATAAATACTTGGGTATATATTTCTCCACACGCTTGAGTTCGTCCTTGCCAGCAAACATTTAGTCAGTAAAGCGAAACACGCACTGCTGTGCATACTAAACAACTTATCATTACTCCATAGCGATTTTCTGACCTTGGTTTTGAAGCTATTTGATTGTCAAGTTCAGCCGATGGTGCAATATGGAGCTGAATTATGGGGTCTGGATGCTGCTGTTGTACATTGTGAAAAAAATCTGTCGTTTGTCAGTTTCCCTTTCTATGTTTTGTGAGACTGTGTATAAGTGGTCCTTAATTGAAGTTCGACCCTGTATATTGTTACGGATGGAAATGCGTGTGGATGGAAGTCTGACTCTCTGACTCTCACTCAGAATTATGGATGCATGCACGACTTTTTCTAATTCACATACACACACCCATTCATCCGAACATTGACAGCCAGGTGACAAAATAACTTTTTTTATGCCGCCCGAGCCATCAAACAAAACATATACAAATAAACACACGATCAAATATAGGTGGTACACCCACCCTCAGGTGTACTTATACAACAAATTAATACAATATTAACTAACAACTGCCGGGTCCAGCACTGATGACGGCGACGAGGCAAGTCTGACACAGAGTCTCTTCAAAGTTGTGGCTCACAATGAAGAAGGGGAAAGAGAAAAAAAAAAAATTAATACTGTCGTGGCGTCTCTGCCAGCACACGGCGACCAGCCTCACCTACGAGCTGTGGCTCAAAACATCTAAGAGCTGTGGCTCACACTAATCAGAAGTGGTGGCACAGACACCACCTGTGGTCTACAACCAACACAAAGCTGTGGTACACAGACCACACACACAGCGACGTCCTCGAACGCAGGTCGCTGGCACAGAAGCAGGAGCGATGTCTCCTCTTCACTGACCCAACACTGACCGGTCACGGGTGCAGTGGCAGGTAGGCGATTGTCGGCACTCAGGCCGGCCTCTCCACACCAGTAACAGGAGCGATGTCTCCTCTTCACTGACCCACACTGACCGGTCACGGGTGCAGTGGCAGGTAGGGCGATTGTCGGCACTCAGGCCGGCCTCTCCACACAGTAACAGGAGCGATGTTCCTCTTCACTGACCCAACATGACAGGTCACGGGGCGCAGTGGCAGGTAGGGCGATTGTCGGCGCTCAGGTCGGCCTCTCCACACCAGTAACAGGAGCGATGTCTCCTCTTCACTGGCCCAACACTGACAGGTCACGGGCCGTAGTGGCAGGTAGGGCGATTGTCGGCACTCAGGCCGGCCTCTCCACACCAGTAACAGGAGCGATGTCTCCTCTTCACTGACCCAACACTGACCGGTCACGGGTTGCAGTGGCAGGTAGGGCGATTGTCGGCACTCAGGCCGGCCTCTCCACACCAGTAACAGGAGCGATGTCTCCTCTTCACTGACCCAACACTGACCGGTCACGGGTGCAGTGGCAGGTAGGGCGATTGTCGGCACTCAGGCCGGCCTCTCCACTCCAGTAAACAGGAGCGATTGTCTCCTCTTCACTGACCCAACACTGACAGGTCACGGGCGCAGTGGCAGTAGGGCGATTGTCGGCACTCAGGCCGGCCTCTCCACACCAGTAACAGGAGCGATGTCTCCTCTTCACTGACCCAACACTGACCGGTCACGGGCGTAGTGGCAGGTAGGGCGATTGTCGGCACTCAGGCCGGCCTCTCCACACCAGTAACAGGAGCGATGTCTCCTCTTCACTGGCCCAACACTGACCGGTCACGGGCGTAGTGGCAGGTAGGGCGATTGTCGGCACTCAGGCCGGCCTCTCCACACCAGTAACAGGAGCGATGTCTCCTCTTCACTGGCCCAACACTGACAGGTCACGGGCGTAGTGGCAGGTAGGGCGATTGTCGGCACTCAGGCCGGCCTCTCCACACCAGTAACAGGAGCGATGTCTCCTCTTCACTGGCCCAACACTGACAGGTCACGGGCGTAGTGGCAGGTAGGGCGATTGTCGGCACTCAGGCCGGCCTCTCCACACCAGTAACAGGAGCGATGTCTCCTCTTCACTGACCCAACACTGACCGGTCACGGGCGTAGTGGCAGGTAGGGCGATTGTCGGCGCTCAGGTCGGCCTCTCCACACCAGTAACAGGAGCGATGTCTCCTCTTCACTGACCCAACACTGACCGGTCACGGCGTAGTGGCAGGATAGGGCGATTGTTCGGCACTCAGGCCGGCCTCTCCACACCAGTAACAGGAGCGATGTCTCTCTTCACTGACCCAACACTGACCGGTCACGGGCGTAGTGGCAGTAGGGCGATTGTCGGCACTCAGGCCGGCCTCTCCACACCAGTAACAGGAGCGATGTCTCCTCTTCACTGACCCAACACTGACCGGTCACGGGCGTAGTGGCAGGTAGGGCGATTGTCGGCACTCAGGCCGGCCTCTCCACACCAGTAACAGGAGCGATGTCTCCTCTTCACTGACCCACGCTGACAGGTCACGGGCGTAGTGGCAGGTAGGGCGATTGTCGGCACTCAGGCCGGCCTCTCCACACCAGTAACAGGAGCGAGTCTCCTCTTCACTGACCCAACGCTGACAGGTCACGGGCGTAGTGGCAGGTAGGGCGATTGTCGGCACTCAGGCCGGCCTCTCCACACCAGTAACAGGAGCGATGTCTCCTCTTCACTGACCCAACACTGACCGGTCACGGGCGTAGTGGCAGGTAGGGCGATTGTCGGCACTCAGGCCGGCCTCTCCACCACCAGTAACAGGAGCGATGTCTCCTCTTCACTGACCCAACACTGACCGGTCACGGGCGCAGTGGCAGGTAGGGCGATTGTCGGCACTCAGGCCGGCCTCTCCACACCAGTAACAGGAGCGATGTCTCCTCTTCACTGACCCAACACTGACGGTCACGGGCGCAGTGGCAGGTAGGGCGATTGTCGGCACTCAGGCCGGCCTCTCCACACCAGTAACAGGAGCGATGTCTCCTCTTCACTGACCCAACGCTGCAGGTCACGGGCGTAGTGGCAGGTAGGGCGATTGTCGGCGCTCAGGTCGGCCTCTCCACACCAGTAACAGGAGCGATGTCTCCTCTTCACTGACCCAACACTGACAGGTCACGGGCACAGTGGCAGGTAGGGCGATTGTCGCACTCAGGCCGGCCTCTCCACACCAGTAACAGGAGCGATGTCTCCTCTTCACTGACCCAACGCTGACAGGTCACGGGCGTAGTGGCAGGTAGGGCGATTGTCGGCACTCAGGTCGGCCTCTCCACACCAGTAACAGGAGCGATGTCCCTCTTCACTGACCCAACACTGACCGGTCACGGGCACAGTGGCAGGTAGGGCGATTGTCGCACTCAGGCCGGCCTCTCCACACCAGTAAAGGATCGATGTCTCCTCTTCACCGGCCCAACACTGACCGGTCACGGGCACAGTGGCAGGTAGGGCGATTGTCGGCGCTCAGGCCGGCCTCTCCACACCAGTAACAGGAGCGATGTCTCCTCTTCACTGACCCAACACTGACCGGTCACGGGCGCAGTGGCAGGTAGGGCGATTGTCGCGCTCTAGGCCGGTCTCTCCACACCAGTAACAGCTGGTGGAGAACGGGGCGTCAACCAACTACGGCCCCGGCCCTAGCCTCAGTAGCAGGGGGGGGGGGGGGGGGGGCTATGGGGAGAGAGAGATTGGAGAGAAATCAAAAGGGGGTGAAAAGGAAGGGGAGAGTGAAGGCTACTTTAAAATCGTTTCACAGTATAGTTTATAACTCCTATAAACAGTTACACTTCTAGATAAAAATTGTTTACAGTTTTGCACTGGCAGGCATAACATGGCGGAACTAAAAAATGTCAAATCCAACGGAGCCTTAGTGCTGGCTATCTATAAAGGAAAATACACAAAAATGGGGAACCGCGGATTGAGATGGGGAGGGGAGATAGTATGGTGGGGTGTAAGGGGAAGGATGATTGAACTGACAACACTTGACCGAGTCTTTTTGGGGAACAACTATATAATTTGAGGGTAAAGTGATAAAGACTGAAACAAAAGGGGAGGGGGTGGGTGTCAAAAGGGAACAAAAACAATGTCCAAGTACAGAACTGAGAGTAAGGGATATTCTAGGCTAGGGACGCTCACTCCCCATGGACTGAACATCAAGGACTGAGGTGGTGGAGTCGCCATTTTAGTCATGCAATGTGAACTATGTGAATGGCCGTTGGAGGTTTTTTTTTTTTTTTTTGCTTTTGTGTTTGTGTATATAGGGTTACATGCTGCAACGTGCAGGCAGCTAGGATGAGTGTGCATAGCTTGTTCGTTTGTAATCTTCAACACCACCCAACTCTTGTTGTTTTCTGTTAAATTGTTTGCGGTTGTGCATGTATATATTATATTTATGCCTTGACACCCTAAGGTATGCGTATCATTATGAGTTGTAAACATGCTTTGCCCCCCCCCCCCCCCCCCCCCCCCTCTTTTCCTCCCTGCTTTTCTCTCTCCCTCTCTCTCCCTCTCTAATGATAGGTGTGTGGGGGTAGGTGGTGCCGGGAGGGTGGGGAGTGTGTGTGTGTGTGTGTGTGTGTGTGTGTGTGTGTGTGTGTGTGTGTGTGTGTGTGTGTGTGTGTGTGTGTGTGTGTGTGTGTGTGTGTGTGTATGGTTGTGTGCCTGCACTTGCGCATGCATGGTTGCCTGTGGGGTGTGGTGGCTTGTTGGGGGGTGGGGTGGGGGTGGGGGTGGGGTTGTGTGTGTGTGTGCAAGGGATCATTTTTTCCCCTCCCCCAATGTCCCTTTTCCTTTCCTCCCCCCCCCCCCCCTCTTTGCCCCCCCCCCCCCCCCCCCTTCTTTTCTGCAGGTCATGATCATCACTGCAGATCATGCGTAGTCTTGTACCAATTCCTTGGATAAAACCTTTAAAAACTGCTGGAGAGTGGCAACTATTTGGTGTCAAGTAGGAATGGTTATGCTTACTAAACACGTCTGTGGTAATTTTGCCATCTTTCAGCTGGCGCGATACACCTAAGTAATTTGCAGACTGTCCATGGCTTACCGTCCATTTTATGTGTGGAGGATGGAGAGACTGCAAACAGTTTCTAAAAGGTTCCACGTCCTTGTCATCTAAGAGGATAGTAAAAACATCATCCGTAAATCTGAACCAGTCAAGAAACCTGTGATATTCCCTAAATCAACTGGCAAGTGTACGGAGGGCGCAAATTCGCAACTCCGATTCCGAGATCAAATCGAAACCAAGCCCACAACTGAAAGCAAACATTGGAATGAACAGTCTCTGCCTGGCAGTGTCTACACTGCACAGCAAACACTGGAATGAACAGTCTCTCTGCCTGGCAGTGTCTACACTGCACAGCAAACATTGGAATGAACGGTCTCCCTGCCTGGCAGTGTCTACACTGCACAGCAAGCATTGGAATGAACGGTCTCCCTGCCTGGCAGTGTCTACACTGCACAGCAAACATTGGAATGAACGGTCTCCCTGCCTGGCAGTGTCTACACTGCACAGCAAGCATTGGAATGAACGGTCTCCCTGCCTGGCAGTGTCTACACTGCACAGCAAGCATTGGAATGAATGGTCTGCCTGCCTGGCAGTGTCTACACTCAGCACAGCAAACACTGGAATGAACAGTCTCTGCCTGGCAGTGTCTACACTGCACAGCAAACATTAGAATGAACGGTCTGCCTGGCAGTGTCTACACTGCACAGCAAACATTAGAATGAACGGTCTCTGCCTGGCAGTGTCTACACTGCACAGCAAACATTAGAATGAACGGTCTCTGCCTGGCAGTGTCTACACTGCACAGCAAACACTGGAATGAACAGTCTCTGCCTGGCAGTGTCTACACAGCACAACAAACATTGGAATGAACGGTCTGCCTGGCAGTGTCTACACTGCACAGCAAATATTGGAATGAACGGTCTGCCTGGCAGTGTCTGCACTGCACAGCAAACATTGGAATGAACGGTCTCTCTGCCTGGCAGTGTCTACACTGCACAGCAAACATTGGCATGAACGGTCTCTGCCTGGCAGTGTCTACACTGCACAGCAAACACTGGAATGAACAGTCTCTCTGCCTGGCAGTGTCTACACTGCACAGCAAACATTGGCATGAACGGTCTGCCTGGCAGTGTCTACACTGCACAGCAAACATTGGCATGAACGGTCTCTGCCTGGCAGTGTCTACACTGCACACCAACCATTGGAATGAACGGTCTCTCTGCCTGGCAGTGTCTACACTGCACAGCAAACATTAGAATGAACGGTCTCTCTGCCTGGCAGTGTCTACACTGCACAGCAACCATTGGAATGAACGGTCTCTCTGCCTAGCAGTGTCTACACTGCACAGCAAACACGGGAATGAACGGTCTGCCTGCCTGGCAGTGTCTACACTGCACAGCAAACATTGGCATTCATGAACGGTCTCTGCCTGGCAGTGTCTACACTGCACAGCAAACATTGGCATTCATGAACGGTCTCTGCCTGGCAGTGTCTACACTGCACAGCAAACATGGGAATGAACGGTCTGCCTGCCTGGCAGTTTCTACACTGCACAGCAAACATTGGCATAAATGAACGGTCTCTGCCTGGCAGTGTCTACACTGCACAGCACACATTGGAATGAACGGTCTCTGCCTGGCAGTGTCTACACTGCACAGCAAACATTGGCATTCATGAACGGTCTGCCTGGCAGTGTCTGCACTGCACAGCACACATTGGAATGAACGGTCTCTGCCTGGCAGTGTCTACACTGCGGCAATACCTGCGATGACGAACATTCTTGTTGC
>CM031626.1:1235525-1258025 GCA_018398815.1 Conus ventricosus
CGATGGTTCCCTTATGCGCTAGAGAAGGTTTTCATATCGTTTTTTTATTTTAATTTTTTTATTTTATTTATTTTTATTTTTTAATTTACATTTTCCCAGTTTCTCCATCTTCAAACTCCCCTCTCCCCTCCCCTCAAGTCCAAATCTTTGCCAGACAGTTCAGTTGTTGGCCTGCGCTTGTTTTTCCCCCACTATTAGATTGTTCGTCTATGTATTTGTCTGACTTTATTCAAGTTTAAAAGGCTGTGCCAGTCTTGAATAAAAGTTACTCTGTGTTTGGTTTCCTTATGGGAGCAAAACATACCCCACTTGTTTACTGTTTATCGTTTACTGTTCCCTACCTCATTTCATTTCCGACTTTGCTTTGATTAAATTAAAATTATTAAATGGTCATCATCCAATAAGCTTTATTATCATTATTTATATATTTATTCAAACCCCCCTGTGTGTGTGTGTGTGTGTGTGTGTGTGTGTGTGTGTGTGGTGTGTGTGTGTGTGTGTGGTGAGTGTGTGTGTGTGTGTGTGTGTGTGTGTGTGTGTGTGTGTGTGTGTGTGTGTGTGTGGTGTGTGTGTGTGTGTGTGTGCATATGGGTGAGTGTATATATGTGTGTATACGTGTGTGTGTGTGTGTGTGTGTGTGTGTGTGTGTGTGTGTGTGTGTGTGTGTGTGTGTGTGTGCGTGTGTGTGTGTGTGCGTGTGTGCGCGCTTATATGTGTGTGTGTGGTAGTGTTGATTTCACCTATGACAACGGTCACTATTCATCAGTCATTGATCATTTCCAATTTTTCTGCTCATTGGCAATTCATACCAATGCTATCATGTTATTTCACACATGACAATGATCAACATCCTATAGCATTGTTTAATACTCTTATGACAATCATCATCATCATCATCATTTGAAAAAAAAAAAAAAAAATATATATATATATATATATAGTGTGTGTGTGAGAATGGGTGTGTATGTGTGTGAAAACTCCCCACAATTAGTCTCTTTTGACCATAATTCACCCATAATATTCTCCCCTCTCTTCCTCCCTCCCCCACCCCCACCCCCGTTTTTCCCCAAGAACAATGTTTGCATGAATTTCTCACCCCCACCCCACGCATACGCTTGTGTGGGAGGAGAGATATATATGAATTCTTTCTCTCTCTCTCCCCCTCCACCCTCCCCCCCTCCATATTCGGTCCCCCCCCCCCCCTTTTTCCCCCTCCTAACAATATCTTGCCACCCATTGATCATTTCCATTCTCTTCCAATCATTACTATCATTACCCACACCCCCACATACGACTACCCACACATAACTACTATCATCACCATCCATTAAAATTGTTCATTTATTTATTTATATCTTTTATATTCTTTATTTACTTATTTTATTTCATTTCATTTATTTATTATTATTGCTTTTATTTATTTATTTTTTTTAAATACGTATTTGGTGTTATGGGTGAAAATGAATGACTGTACAGCATACGACTCCCCTTTTTGCTGGTGGCCATCTTGGAAATTGCTCAATACACAAATTTTCCTTTTTTTTTAAACAGTCCTGTATCTGATTATGTTCAAGGCATGGAATTGTCCTTCTCAGCCACATTTGGTGTTTGTAGCATTAATGAACAATTATGCCAAACGTATTCCAATTTTTGTGTCGGCCATTTTGAAAAATGCCCAAAAAACATGTTTATATACAAATTTTTCATGTGGCTCTAATCAGGTTTTGTTCAGGACATAAAACTGGCCATCTCTGCCAAATTTGGTGCTTGTTGCATGAAGTGCATGATTTTTTGACATAGAACCCCCGCTACCAGTTTCACGTGCTGACGAGGTTGAACACAGAGTGGACACAGCTGGTGTCATTCTGTATGGATTCCTTTCCCTAGTGCGGACATATTACTATTTACATTGAAGGACTGGCCAAGTTCCTACCTCACTTCAACCAGTCTGTATGGGTTCCTTTCCCCAGTGCGGACACATTACTATTTACATTGAAGGACTGGCCAAGTTCCTACCTCAGTTCAACCAGTCTGTATGGGTTCCTTTCCCTAGTGCGGACATATTACTATTTACATTGAAGGACGGGCCAAGTTCCTACCTCACTTCAACCAGTCTGTATGGGTTTCTTTCCCCAGTGCGGACACATTACTATTTACATTGAAGGACTGGCCAAGTTCCTACCTCACTTCAACCAGTCTGTATGGGTTTCTTTCCCCAGTGCGGACACATTACTATTTACATTGAAGGACTGGCCAAGTTCCTACCTCAGTTCAACCAGTCTGTATGGGTTCCTTTCCCTAGTGCGGACACATTACTATTTACATTGAAGGACTGGCTAAGTTCCTACCTCAGTTCAACCAGTCTGTATGGGCTTCCTTCCCTAGTGCGGACACATTACTATTTACATTGAAGGACGGGCCAAGTTCCTACCTCACTTCAACCAGTCTATAGTCAGCCCCCACAATGTGAGGTAGTTGAAAATCATCGTCGCGCGTTTGCCGTCATGCCTAGTTTTCTTAAGATGGGGGGTCAAATTTTTCCTCACTTCACGCACTGTAGTGGAGAAGTCCTCAGCTATGAAAACGTTGTTGCCTTGTAGTTTGCGCTTTGACTTTAAGATCTCCACCTTTTGTTTGTAGAACACACATCTTGCGATCACAGGGGAGTCCCGCCTGTTGTTTAGTCGATGAACCCTATCAAATTCGATGTCCTGAGACAACTGTACTTTATTTGTACACAAGGTTTTTCATCACATTTTTCACAATCTGCAGGGTCTCACTTTCCACCCAAGGTAGTCATAAAAGATCAGATTGTTTCTCTTGGATCTCCCCTCGAGATGATCAGTTTTGTGTTCCAAGTCCTCAGTCTTCTTCATCAGGTCCAGGTGTTGCTGCTGCAGACTGCTAACTTGCTCCCGGAGATTCCTCAGTTCCCTGAGAGAGAGAGAGAGAGAGGAGAGAGAGAGAGAGAGAGAGAGAGAGAGAGAGAGAGAGAGTGAGAGAGAGAGAGAGAGAGAGAGAGAGAGTGGATAAACAAAATCTGTAATACGTGCAAGTGTACATAGGCACGTAAGAACGGTTAAGTGCATGAACATGTGAAGGTTTATGGTTTTGAGATTAATTATGGTATCAATGGTTTAATACGTTAATAGCAGATTGGTCAGGTAACTGGGTTTTTTTTGGTTTTTTTTTTGAAAATTATTGTTCAGTGAATTCGTCTGATGGACTCTGGTAGGGTGTTCCACAAAGTGGATCCCGAGTATGTTAGGCTTGATTTCAATAGGTCAGTTTGGAGGCGTAGGACATGTTTTCATTTTTTAAGTTTCGCGACATTTAAAAAAAAGAGAATCAGTACATTAAAGTTGATGCAGCTTTCCCAGTCACATATTAGCCCTTTGTTGTAATTGAAGTCGCTGGCTTAATGGAAGAATATGAAGATTCTTATAGTCTGAGCTTCCAAGCCAGTTTCCTGGCTTAAGAGTACATATTCAGAATGTGCTATTTAGTGTTATTCTGGATTTGTTTGCAAGTATTTAGTATCTCTATCTCAGGTATGTATGCATGAGTACTGTTATATAAATATGCCATTTTATTTTATTTATTCATTCATTTATTTATTAATTTATTTTTTTACCTGTCTGTAAGTATTTAGCTACTAATTTACTTATTCATTCGTTTACCTTGTTTATTTAATCTATATTTGTACTCTCTTTGATATTGTCATTCCCTGTCACCTTATCACAAGATTTTGGCTATGACTGTACAATTTCAAAGTCTCTCTCCCTTCTCTCTCTCTCTCTCTCTCTCTCTCTCTCTCTCCTCTCTCTCTCTCTCTCTCTCTCTCTCTCTCTCCTCTCCCCACTCCCTTAGAGGGAAATAGACCAGCCCGTTAGACAAATAGATGATTGGACAAACTGGTAGAAGTATAAACTAATTCACTCACCGACGAATATGCATGACAGAGAAATCGGCAGAGCAGAAGTGAGCTAAAAGAGGCAGAGCAAGAGGCATAACTCAAAGAAAGGTTCGTAACTGATAGCAAAACCTGCTTTAAAGGAGAATCCGAAATTTGGAAATCTTTTCTGATAATCTAGCTGTATTGAACGCATTAACCAGTGTATTACGAAGTAGACAAACACAATCAGCTGACCCGTACTTTAAGTTAGAATGTACTGATTGTAGAAACCTATTGCTGATAGCTTGTATTTACAAATCAATAAACCAGTTAAATTTTTTCCCATTTCAGACCAACATGCACCTGCTGATCTTCCTTGCGGCATGTGTCCTCTTCACAACAACAGAATGTGAGTAAATCCCCAGCATATTGTGTGTGTGAGAGAACAGTAAAATGTTCATCCTAGCTCACCCACCCTCACCCTGTTCGGGTGGTTGCCCTAGGATGAACATTTTACTGTTCTCTCCTAGTAAACCCTACAAACAAACATACTGTGTAGGATTATCCGTTTTCAATACTAATTTACTAAACTTTTCAGATTTTAATTTTTGTTTAATCCTGTGTTTTTCCTGATCATTTTCAATAACATCATTTTCGCGCAAACATTCATCAAATGCGCCTCTGTCTTTAATTGTTCTTTAAAGTCTTTGAAAATCCACACACTTATCCTTGCATAATAAATCTTATAAACGAAGTAGATAGACAGACAGGCAGACAAACACTAAGCAATGGGGGGTGGGTAAGGCTGACCCGATCACACCATGTACGCCACAAAGCCCGCTGTTATTTCTCCCTTTACAAGTTCTTACTGTCCGCACCAGCAATTAGGGCTGTGGGATCCCGTCATTTACCTTTCTCATATTACCAGTGACAGAGACACACAGTTGGTGCTGCATAGACATGGAAATACAGAGCCCCATCATTAGGTTGACGCCTGATTACTTAATTTGTGGTGTTAGGTCTTATGACTGGCGTGGTGCAATACCACGTGACCGAACATGACGATCTTGAACCAACGCCCCCCAACCAGCGCCTCTCAGTTTAGCCATGGCTTCCAATGCAGACGGCCGTGTTTCGTTCACAGAGGAACAGCTTCTTGCTATAGATGAACATGTGTTTTATTACAACTGTATGGCGGAGTATCTAAACAAAAGAAAATCAGGCGAGCCCAGTTCTTTACCTCCTAAGCCAAAGAGAAGTATTGCTTTCTTGGAAGGTGAGGAGAAAGAAAAACGAGAACCTACTATTGATGAACTGCACAAGCACCTTGAAAGCTTGTTGATTCAAGGCCAAGATTTAGCTGATATATCTGAAAAAGATGTTGATGACTTTGATAAGCTTTTGACTTTTGAAGCAATGATTCCATTTCTAAAAAATGGCGCTGTTTTACTAAAACTTGGCGAAAGAAAAACCATCCATCACGCTCTGATTATGGGCCATTGGCTTGAAAAGGCTCAATCAATGTTTAAAAGGGTACAAACAACTGAGACATGGCGTTCATTTTTACGAACAAACATGAATATAGATGATTCATATGAGAGAAAAATGATGCAGATTTCAAGACATTTTTATCATTTTCCAAAATTTCACAGCCTCAACATTGGCATCAATGATTTGTTTGTCAAACGGAGACTGATCACAAAGTACTTAGAAAAAAAATATTGGTTTTCGAAACTTCTGGCAAAATTAAATAGGGTTCTCTTTTGTACACCTAACAGAACGGGGTGGGGTAGTGGGTGGCGCCACTATCTCTACAAAAAGCTCCTAATGTTCAGTGACAGGTGTACTACCTGGTGATCAAGAGCCGCCAAAAAAGCTCTGCCAAAAAACAAAACAAAAAAACACTAACTCTGCCAATGCTGGTCCCAAGCCCAGATGAAAAAAGAGGAGGGGTGTGGTATATACTTTACTGTGCAAAGAGGAGAGTTAAACTCTTTGTGAAACTCTTTGTGAAATAGGCGAGAGGTGTGTGCTGACTGTTACTATAAATGGCTGTTCGCGCGTAGTTTCCAAGCCAGTGTTGTTACTGGTTAATTATAGTGGGTGTAGCACTGTTCGCTAATTACCAAGTCACAGTGCTTATTTGCTTAGGCCATAGAACTAGGACAGGCGTTCATGCCTACCCGTTTGACATAGACTTGCAAGCTCTCTAACTGTGTCAAACGTGCATGCCTGCCCGTTTGACATAGATTTGCAAGCCCTCTAACTGTATCAAACGTGCCGGCATGCCTGTTTGGCCTAGTTAAGAGTGGTGAAACTAGCAAGCCTCCTAACTGTGCCCTCTCTGATTACAGTTAAATTCCCATTCAAACATAAATAAGTATTGCACCCACCCCAGCCCCATCCTTATGTATGCCCCACGCATGCACATACACACACGCAAGTTCTTACTCAAGTCTTACCAAGTGTTTAATCAAGTAACCTTTAAGTTCTTACTCAAGTCTTACAAAGTGTTTAATCAAGTGACCTTTAAGTTCTTACTCAAGTCACCTTTAAGTTCTTACTTAAGTCATTTTAAGTTCTTAATCAAGTCATTTTAAGTTCTTAATCAAGTCATCCTCAAGTTCTTGCTCAAGTCACTTCTAAGTTCTTACTCAAGTCATCCTCAAGTCATCCTCAAGTCACTTCTAAGTTCTTACTCAAGTCATCCCAAGTAACTTCTAAGTTCTTACTCAAGTCAACCTAAGATCATAACTAAGTCATCCTCTAAGTACAACCAAGTTCTTATTCAAGTCAACTTATAATATATTTATTAAGTTCTTAAAGTATTATTGCATCTGAAATGGATCAAAATGATCTTTTGTTGTTGGCGGTTCTGACATGCTTTTGTGTTCGGCTTCTGTATTTAGTGGTTGAGATTGTTTGGACTGCTTTGGTTTTTGCTGTCTTTGTTTATATATTTTATAACCGTAATAACCACCCCCAGCAGCAGCAATGCCGCCAAAAATGACAGTTGCTTTAAGAAAAATTCCATGAAGACTTTGGCGATGTAGGCAACTTTATTGTTGTTGTAGGTCTTGAATCAACTTGTTCTGGTGTTTTTATAGCCGGCATTGAAACAACTGGCTGCGGCTCTGGCACTTTTTCATTCTGTGATTGTAACATTAATTTTGTTCGTTTGTTCCACTCTGCTAATTTTTTTCCTGCTGCAACGCGCCCAGGATGAGGAGGCTTTTTACTGGTCGCTTTCTCCACCTGATTCAGTGTTTTCTGATTCTGCTGATTTTCTGGCTCGGTCATTTTGAAGGGAAATAAAATCTATATGATTAAAAGTAATTAATCCCATGATTAGCGGCGACAGTAATGTTCCAAATCTGTAATACAGATCACAACCGAGAGACTCTAATGACTTTGTTAAAACTGGATCCTGCGTTAAATCATACATAAAGTCTTGTTCAGAATCAATAGGCGCAAATTTACTTACTAGTTTAGTGTACAAACTAAGAACCGTTTGCCCGACACTTTTTACCATTCTTGATCCTTGTTGCGCTTCATACCTGTTATGATACTTTACAATGTCTTGTGGCGACATCTGTTGAATCTGTTCTATGCTGAATTCATTTCCGAGGCACTGTTTTGTTTTTCCACATGCTGCCAAAGAATAGAACCTTTCGTTTTTGGGCATAATAGCTTGCTCATCAACCTGGTCATTTGTAATCATGAGTTCAGGAAGGTTTAGTAGATCATCGCTGTTCATGTTTTTTATTAATTATAATTATTTTATTTTTCAAAAATGAGCACCGAAAAAACTGTTACCAACCTTGTATACCATTCTGCTGTTATTGGAGCCTAAGTGTAGGATACACAATGCTTGGTAAAAGCCTGTTAAAAATAAAACCGGCTGATCTTGGCAAGCTAGACTTTGAGGATTCAGCAAAGCTAATTGCTATCATTACAGCTTCATTTGCTACAAAAGATTTTTATTTTAAGCAAGGTTTTAATTTCCTGCAGTAAAAAATATTATAAAAAAAAATACATTTTTATAAAAATGGCTGCTTTCGAAATGATGTTTGGGGGTGGCGCGGGGGGTTAATGCGTTTGGCTTTTAGGGAAAGTAATTAGGGGTTTAGTAAACTAGGGGTTGCCCGGCGGGGAAAAAAAGGGCCCTAACAAAGCTATGGAGCAATTCGCTGCACAAGTTACTATAAAAAGGAAAAAAAATTGAGCATTTTGTTTTTTTTAAACGACAAACTAAAAAAAAAACGGGACACGCAGCTTACACTTTTAAAAAACGTTGCCCGGAAAAAAAAGAAAAATTATTTTTTGAAACGGGAAAAAACGAATGGGAGACAGGCCCCCCCCAAAAATTCGGGGACTTTATCAACCATGGGAAAAAAAAAAGATGAAAAAAAATGTGTTTATGTTTTTGGGTTTTTACTTTGTGTATTTTGTTGCCTTTAATATTGGTTGAATAAAAATAAAACCAAATCTATTATTCGAAAAGGTTTTGGGAAAGGGGGAACCACCCCAAAAAAAAAGCAAAAGCCAAGCAGCGGGGTCATTTAAAAACAAACAGAAAGGAAGGGTTCGGTTATTTAAACAAGCGTTTTGGCAAATTTTTTTACCTGCCCCTGCAAATACAGAGACCACACTTTGGGGAAAAACAATCCCAAAAACGACACCCAAAAAATGGATTCTTTTTTACCCCGGGACACGATTAGAGGGAAAAAGATTTAAGTACGCACTCACAGTCTTTGACTTTGCTTCAAGATACAAAGATGCGGAACCATTACACAAAAAAATGCTTCTGCTGTTGTTTTCCCAATAAAATTTTAAATATACCAACAGGGCCCGCAAACTTTTCCTCGCTTGATTAAGTCGAGAGGGAAAAAAATTTTTAAAGGTCGAGTGAATAAATTATTGTTAAAAACATAGTTCCCTTTTAAAAAGGGGCCCACCCCAGGGGTTAAACAGTCACGGGTTTTAGTTAAAAAAACTTTAAAAAAAACAGTTATCAAAAGGGACTTTTTTCCTCCCGTTTTTACAGAGGGGTGTTTTGGACATTTTTTGGCCCCCACAAAGGGTTTAAAAGGGTTGCCCTCATTTTTGGCCCCGCAATGAATAATGAAGAATTTAAAGGGCAAAAACCGGGTACAAGCAATAAAAAAACAAACAAAGTTTGTTGAAGGGTTGTCGGGTTTTTCCGGCAAATATTCCCTTTTGGGTTTTAAAATTTTAAGGTACCTTTTTTTAAAACCGGGGAAGCAGAAGGGGAAAACTCGCCAAAAGGGCAACAAAATCAGTTTGGGTGTTGTTAATAAAATAAAAAGTTGAAAAATTGAATCCCCCCGGTGTATTTTTTACGAGAAAACTGCCCAAAAACAAAACAACCAGCCCCTCAAAGATCTTTTGTGAAGGAAAAAATGCAGATAATCCCCCAGAAAAAGTTCCAGTTGTTTAAATTTAAATTTTTCCCGAAATTTATTTGAGATTTAAAAGGGAAAAGCAAGAAGGAAAAAAGGGAATGATAAGGAAAGACCCCTTAGAATTAATCCCGGGAATATATGATGCGGTTTATTTAAAGGAAAAAAATTTATGAGGTTTTCATAAACCCAACTTGCAAAAACCTCCAGATCCCCTTTAAAAAAAACCCAAAATTTTAAATTACCCAGTTTTGGGGGGAAAAGAATATTTTTGAAAAAAAAAAAAAATTTCGAAACTTCAAGCAAAAAATGAAAAATTTTTTTGGGCTGAATTGGATTTTATTTTGTTTTGGCTTATAATGAAACTTGGGGGAAAAAGTTTTCCCCTGGCCCGAAAAATTTTAAACTTTTTTCGGTTTTTTTAAACCCAAATTTTAAATCCTTAATCACATTTCCCAGTTGTTAATTAATATTTAATTTACAAAAATATATTAGAAAAATTTTTGGGTCGGACAAGCAAAAATGAAAAAGGGAAAGAGCCCCTTGAAAATAATCAGGAATCATTTTGGGGTTTTGGGGAAAGTTTTTTTTACTGGGGGGGGAAAAATTTTGCAAGGATTAAACCAATACATGCAAAAAATTCCAGATCCCCTAAAACCCCAAAACCCCCAAAATTTTGATAGGGGAAAAGAATATCTTGAAATAAAAAAAAAAATTCGAACACTAAAAGAAAACATAAAAAAATTAATTTGGCTAAATTTTGGATAATATATGATTAAATCTTAAAATTTAAAATTGAAAAAAAATATAAAACCCCTTCGATAAAGACCACAGGAAGAAAAAATAAATTATGTGTTCTCAGTGCCCGTTTGCATTGAAAAACTTGGATTAACAAATACTCTTTTTTGTGTTTTTTTTTCTGTCTAATGTTTCTTTGTTAAAAACAGTTGTGTTGTTTCTCATGTAGTTAGATCGCGTTTTTTACGTTGTCAGTTAAAAAGGGCCCTTATTTTTCAAACAATGTTCTTTGTATTTGGTATGTGATATGTTTGACTGCAGAAATGGAGATTTTCCCTTTTGCTTTTCAAGGGTTTTTTCTCCGGGGGTCAAAATTACTTTTCATTTTCGCCCTTTTAAACCAAAAAAATTTCCTTTTTTCACCCCTCCAGAAAATTTACCCTTCACCCTTTCCCAAAAACCTTCTTTTTAAAACGGTGAATGCAAAGGTGAATTTTGGGGATAATCAGATGTGTGTACCACCCCGCTTTCCCTTTTAAAGCAAATTTATTCCATGTCTTTATAGTGTCTTCAGTAAGGGATTTTTTTTTTACAAAACTATCTGTATCTGTGAAAAGTATTCTGGACTCGGGTTTAAAAAGGGTTTTAAAAAGTAGTCTTAAAAAAAATTTTAACTTTAAAAAACCCTTTGAAAATTTCTAAAACATTTAAACCCCGTTAAATTACAGGTTTGTCCACTTTGGGACTTTCTTTTTTTTCATCATTTCCCAAAAAACCCCATTTTGGGAAATTTTCAAAAGCCCTGATAATTGGGTTTTTGAAGTCGCTTAATTGCTTCATTCTCTTTGGTAAACCAATCTGACATCTTTGCGCTTGTGTGGATTTTCCCTAGTCTTTCCGAACCCGCTGTTGTTCATCAGCTTTTAAAAGTCTTTTTCTGGAATTTTGTGGATTTTTTTTTCTAAGATCAGTGTTCTTCATGATGTTTGGTTTCATGAATGTTTTTGATCAAAAGCAAATTTTTCGTGGACAGTGTAACTTCAAACCATGTCTTAAATAAAATTTTAGAAGGTCTGTAAAGACAGATTTAATTTTTTTTTCCTCGAAGATTAGGCAAATTTTTTTCGGCTTCTCTTGGATTTATCTTTAGACTTTCTTTTGCTAATGGATAGTCATTTGTAGGTAAAGGAGTTTATTAGGGGTATTCTAAATAACTTTAGAATAAAGCCCCATGCGATCGGGCGTTAAAAAGTTTAAACCCCTTTAAATGCCCTTTTTAAAATTATTCGTACCGCCCCCTGTTTTGCATTTTAAAGGTTTTCGTAATGGAAGTGATTGGCTATTGCCCAACCCTAGAGATTGTTTGCAACTAAATACCCTGGTAGTTAGACCTTTTAAAGGGTTTATAAACATTTGGTATTTGTTGTTTGCTTTCGAATGATGGGGAGCCCTACTAATTCTCCACCCCAATCCCCTTTCAAACATCTGAAACATTGGGGAAAAACTGCAAAAAATCAATCTGTACTCTAGTACTTTTAGAAAAATCCCTTTAAAATCCGGGCACAGAAATGTAATTGGGGCCCGGGGTCCAGGGGTTTTGGTTTTCATGCAGGGGTTTTTTTATAAATTTTTTAAAAAGACGTTTCCCCCAAAAAAACATGTATCAGCCCTCAAAATATGGGGGTTTATGGGGGTTGTCTCCCATCGTTTTTCACTCTAAAATTCGCCCCGCATTTCCCAGCCTTTTTGGTAAACAGGAATTTACTAAAGCCCCCCTTTTTCAAGATAGAAAAAAACGCTTTTTTGGGGGAAATGTTTTCTTCGGGCAAACCTTTCCCCAATGTTATGTATCTTTAAAGGGGGAAAAAGCCCTTTCTAAAAGAGTTGGGTCAACCCTTTTCTTCTGTTATTGGGGAGGGCTTTAAGGACATAGCCGTGGGCTCTTTTTGATTTCCCCTCAGGGGTTGCATAGAGTCAATTTAAAAAAAATGTTATTTAAAGTGAAAAAAAAAGACTTTTTGATGACCCGTGCAATGCATGTTCCCCGGGAAAGGGGTTGGTTAAATGCTTGCAATATAAGATGAGAGTCGTTTAAAACCCAAATTATGAAAAAGATGGGGAGTTCCCCGTCTTAGGTCAAACTTTAGTTGAAAATTGCATTTACTGTGCCCCTGCCCCCCTGAACTTTCCCCTAAAGTGTTATGGTCTCTTACGGGTTTGGGTTTTTCACTCTTGGGGGTTAGCTCTAAACCGGGAAAACCAAAAAAATGTGCGGGGTGGTCATAATGTTGTTTTTCTTCAGGGGTCATTTTTAATGTCTGAGGGATTAGATTATTAGGGAAACCGGGGTTAGCAAATTGCTGCATGCGTTTAAGAAGTATTCTGCGATCTGGTCCTCTATATTTAATTTTTGGCTCTGAATGGACGCCAAATTTCCCACCTGACCAAAATTTAAGGCAAATGAGCAAATTGATGATTACTTTATTAAGATGTTTTTCGAAGTTTTTGTGGTTGGGCCGGGCCCCCCAAGGCCCCCCCCGCGACAGAAGTCTGAGTAAATCGTATGGATAGTTTTCAGTTTTTTTCCCGTTATTGAAAATAAATTTACTGCCTTCTCTCGGCCCAATTTTGTTTTGTATTTTCAGTTTAAATGGGTGATTCAATGTTTCTTAAGTTTACTCACGGCCCTTTAACAGATGGGAAATTTTTGTTAAACATTTTTTTCGAATTCTTGTTTGCCATGATTTTTTGAAATATGGCATTAGTTTACTTAAATTTTGGTTAATTGGGGGAATGTTGGGCACCCTGCTGGTGGAAAAAATTTGGGTAAGTCCAAATGGCCCTTTTTTTCTGGATGGCCCATTGTTTGGGGGGGGTGTTTTTAACTCTAATAGGCACCAAAAATTTTTTTCCTCTCCAGGGGTAGATTTTAAAAAGTTTTTTTGGGTTTGGGGTTTGGTTCTTCATTGATCAAATTTTTTCCCCGCTAAAGGAAAAGGGGTATTCCGCTAAAGTTAAGTTTTTTGATGTAAAAGGGGGATGTTAGATACTCTCTTCGTTTTTTCGGACGTAATGCAGCCTTGCAAGAAACACCCACCCTAAAACTTTTTTCGTCCCAATTCTTTATGTTTAGAACTGCTCTTTTTGCGACTAATGCTGGAGGTAGTGGAATGTAAGACTTGCCTACAATCGGTGCATACTTAGACTGTTTTAATCTGATCTCTAGGACTTCGCCCTCTGACCAACCAGAGCCTCTCATTTTGGCTTCTTCAGCGGCCACATCAAACTGTGTAAGCAGTTGGTCTGCCCAACCAGGTGTTAAGTCATTATGAGAAAGAATAGTCTCTTGTTTAGTTGAGACCCAGACTTTAGATTTTCTTCATTTATTGTTATATAGTCGATTAAAACAGCTAACATTACTTTAACTGGCGGGTCTATTGTTAGTTTACCTGGAACTTGAGAAATAGCATGAACAACACTTGCCTGTACGTTTGTTGGATTAATGACTTCTAGATTAATATCATTTAAAGCTTTTGACAAACGCTCTCCCTTAAGCATTCCTTCAAACAATTCGTCCGGTCCTTCATATATCTTAGCCATGTTGAGTTTCTTTTCTAACTCAAAATATTTATTTAAATTAAAAAAAAATATTTAATCAGAATCAATATCAACAGTCTTTTTGTGCTTGGACTCATAAACTAAAGTATAAACGCCCTTTGATGTTGTTAATGTGAGCTGTTTAGAACAGAGTTTAATGTTTCGTTTACTTTTTTTAAACATTCCTTTTTTATCTGCTCGGTGTCTGGCTGTTGAGAAAAACTTGCCCTTGCCTTTTTTTGAAGATCAAACTTTTGTCTTTTATAGTCATCAAAATCGGCCTGTAAACGACTAAATTCTTCATCCGTGATGTTTGAGTCAACTAGCGCTTTATTTATTGTCAGTTTGAATGAACTAAGTTTAGCTGTTATTAGTTGAACCATAGCTGTGTGCTTTTGGAGTTTAGTTTTTAATTTTTTGCTAGCAGCACTTACAGCTAATGAACACAGGCCAAGACCTAAAGACACCCCGCCTAGAGGTAAAGCTAACGGTGCACCAACACCTGTTGCTAAGAGACCAACACTTGTCCCTGCCGATAGTGCACTTATAGTTGATGCTCCAGTATTAACATATGTAACAGCATTACAGGCAGCAGAATACCTTCGTCTGGTTTTGCTGTATTTTGAAAGGTCCAGCTCTAGTTTTTGTTGCATTTGTGTAATGTTGGTTAATCTGAAGGTTTTTATGTTAGGGTTTCTACTATCCCTTCTTTTGGCGACTCTGTAGGCACATTTGGATAAACCTGAACAGACATGCTTTTTTAAAATAAAAATAATTTAGTAATGTATATCTTTTAATCTGTTATCTTGAATATTCAGCCGCGCATCATACAGACTTCACATAAAGTTAAGGACCACTTGCAAAATTGCACGCCAAATAGAAACTAGAAAATCGATTCCATCCATCTTTAACATACATTTATGTCAACAATCCATATGTGCCTAAAATGAAATTTAGCACAATCGATACAGAAATGCACAATTCGCAGCGCTCGAAATCGGCCCACCCTCTAAATCGAAAATCACACAAATGTGAGTCGAAAAAAAATTGAACAAAATCACAGAAAAAGAGAGGTTAAACTTCATGAATGTCAATGGATTGTCAGAAGCGCGTGTGTCCACCATTCATGGCAAGGCAGTCAAGGCAACGCTGGCGCATGGAGTTGATCAGGCGTGCCAGAAAGGCCTGAAGAATAGTGTTCCATTCTTCTTGCAGCCATCCAAGCAGCTGCTGTCGGTTGGCGGGCAAAGGGTGGTTCTCTCGAACTCTCCGACCGAGCTCGGCCCACAACTGTTCGATGGGATTAAGGTCGGGACTGTTGGCTGGCCATACCATGCGGGTAATCCCCGCCTGCTGCACGAAGGCGTTGACGGCCCTGGACCTGTGTGGCGTGGCGTTGTCGTCCTGAAGGACAGCAGCAGGCCCAATCTGCTGCAGCGCCGGGACGACCAGAGGTCGAAGGATCTCCTGCAGATACCGCTGCCCTGTCAGTATACCGTCAACATGGTAAAGGGGGGATCTGTGATGCCTGCTGATTCCTCCCCAAACCATAACGGAGCCGCCTCCAAAGGGGACCACTTCTTGAATTGCATTGGCAGCAAGCTGCTCCCGTGGACGCCTCCAGACACGGGTTCGGCCATCACTGGGTGTCAGACAGAACCGTGATTCATCAGTGAACAGAACCTCTGTCCACTGGGCACGTGGCCACCTCTGGTGCGCAGTGCACCAGGCATGACGGTTGGCTCGCTGGATCTGGGTCAGCCTTGGTTTTCGTAATGGACGACGCGCACGAAGGTTGACGTCATGGAGGCGATTACGTGTTGTCTGCGAACTGACTGTGGTGTTAGTGGCAGCTCGCAGACGTCGTCTGATGATGTTGGCAGAGTTCGTTCGTTGCACTATGGCTTGGCGGTGGATGTAGCGGTCTTCTCTTACTGTCGTTTTCTTGGGACGACCCGTGTGACGCCGCTCCTGGACTCTTCCTGTCACCTGGAACCGCTGTCTCAACCGAATGATGACTGAGTGCGACACTTGAAGCCTGCGTGACACTTCGCGCACGCCAATTCCATCCTGCAGCCAGGCAATCGCTCGGGTTCGGTCGAAATCATTTAACTTTTGTCGTGGTGGCATGCTGCTGCTTATGTAGGCAAACCAAGGAGTATAAATCATAGCCAGATATCCATTAATCCACGTGCATCTCAATTTGGCCCTTCACAAAGCCACAGGTATCACGCACTGACCACTGAAACACGCTCCAGTTTTGCTGAAATTGTAGATTTTCAAACGCGCCCAGCATGCTGCGTGACGCGCACGTGCAGCCCACACAGTAGTTGACGTATTCACTATTGACCCCTCAGCCTTGCCACCGAGTTTTACATGATAAATCTTATTCGTTGGTTTTTTTATGAATTTTTGAAAATGCACCCTATTATCTTGACTGGTCCTTAACTTTATGTGATGTCTGTATATTAAAAACAAATATACATTAAGCAGTTTATCGTCATCTTTTTCTTTGTCAATTTGAATGTTTATTACGTCTCTAACAGTTCTCCCACTTCCATGCAACTGATTATCCTCTGTTGACCTTAGGTCAATCCATAAACCGTATTTCGCTGTTAAATAATCATCGAGTCTAACACTGTGAAGATGGAGATCTTTAGACACAAGGTCTACTGTTGGACTTCTATGCCTCCCGCCTCCGAACAATTTTCTTATTTCATCAAAATGCTGATAAGGTTTAAGTCCACTCCCATAGATTTGGTTAGGACTACCCTCAATTGTACATTGCACTTTCGTTATTTTAGGATTAAGAAACTTTTCAGTTTGTCTTTTAAATGGTTCTTCATCTTCACACAGCAATAAAATACATTTGAGTGATCTTGCTGAGACACTAAAACTAAAATTCCATATAGTGTCTGCCCTGCTTTAGGATGTGTAGAATGGTGAATCACTCTTTCGTAATATATGCTAATTTTGACTGATATTGTTGCTCAATCAGCCTTGCTAAGTGAGGGTTGCTAACAATGTCAAACTCTAACGCGATTCAGAAATGCTGTACTTTGCTTCAGTGTCTGATGATCTGATAACACGTTTGTATTCATTAAAAGTTAGTTCATATGACAATCTGTCTTTTAATGCTCCTTGAAAGTATGGCGCATGCGCACTTAACAACTCAAAATCCAAGGGGATGGAAAAGCGATTTCCATACGCATAACTTACAGCTACATACTTTTTGCCGTCTTTAGCATCTTCAGCGCCTATTCTGGTTTTAGTGCTTCATTATTTTTGATTCCTTGAAACGCAAGATCATTCCTTTCATTCTCGGTTAGCCATAGATCAGAATAGGTTTAAAATATGTCTGCATTGTGTAAAGAAAATATTTCTTGCCCCTCAAGTTTTATAGAAATTTTCTTAACGATTGCCCGTCCCAGATTCTGCACAACTGTCCTGTTTGGGTCTGTTGATTCGAGTTCTATTTTGAAAGTAAGTCGCGCAGAGCCTGGCACAATCACTTCATCTGCTCCTAGGTCTGGAAATTTAACAGTAAGAATTTGATCTGCATCAATAGTAGATGGATTATTTGGAACAATAATATTCCGTTTATTTCCCTTCGCGCCAAAGGGCTCTTTCAGTCTTCTATGCGGGTCAAGAATTGAACCATATGTTTGCGACATTTTTATAAAACAAAATAAAAAGTTAATATTTAAAAACATGGCAGGAATTGAAGTTGAAGAAGATGATGATACTTTTGATCCTGGAGACGACATGAGTGAAATGACTCCTTTGACACAGCATCGCTCAACGGCCTCAATGTGGCATGAATTAACAGAACCTAAGGTCATATCATTTTACAGAAGTTTTAGGCCTAGAACCTCCCGAATTTATAACCCCTGGTGATTTTGAATTAGACAAAAATGACCATTTGTATTTGAAAAACGATCAAGGACAACGTGTTCCGCTTACAGATAAACGGGACCCTCAAAGTTTGTAGGCATGAATACAATTAGACAAAGACTTAGAGTGGGCGATCGAAATCGCCTTGGCATTGTTAGACCAAAATTAAGGGAGGAGGCTGTTTCTAAACTTCAAAACACACTGCAGGAACTCCCAACAGATAACCAAATACAAAACATGGAACTTCAAGATTTAAGTCAAACATCAGGCGAAATAATAAATGTAATAGAAGCAGAAAACCAGTTCTTCAGAAGAAACAGTACCAAAAACAATTGATGTTTCTTCATTGCCTATGAGGAAATTATTACCCTTGATCGTACTTTAAGAACCGCCAGAGGCGAATTATTAAACAATGCAGCAAAACTGAGTGAACTAGATGAGCGTATAAAAAGAGAAAAAGAAAAACTCGTTGAGGCTGACGACTCCATCGTAGGACGTGAGATTAAAGAAAAAATAATACAAAGACTACATGATCTTGAACTAGAGAGATCGGCAAGACTAGAATTGTTGTCTACTAACCGAGAACAATTACGAACTCAAGTGAGCAGAATAAGAGAAACTATCCAAAGAATTTTATATGAAGACACAACACAGCAGAACGAATACGAACGCTGTTTAGAGAGCAAGGAGTCACATTAGTAAGCGTTATAACGGCCTTAGGATTTGCAATAAGTACACTGGTGATGACTATTACAGGCGGCGGTGGTCCCGGGTTAGTGCCTCCACCGCCATCACCTCCATCACCCCTGATAAATCAGGTTAAAAACAGCTTGATCATCTTGCAAGTTTATTAAAAAAAATTAGCCAGTAAAGCCATGGACGCTTTACCGGGTATATTAGGGGGTGTTGTTAGCTGGCTTTTGTCTACTGCAGGTAAAGTAGTTGGCTTTATGGCCGAGCACTTATGGACATTAGTTCTCTTAATAGTTGGGTTAATTTTTAGTAAGATAAAGACCAAGTAATCCTAGGCCAGTTAATCCAAGAACAAGTGCTGTCTTTTCATATTCATGGTCATTATTTTTTTAAACTTCAACGGTCCCTGGGCTTTGGACCACGGGATTGGATGGCTTATTCTTGGGGGGTCATCTTGTTTGTTTACTGCTTGCAATATTACTGGCTCAGAATTTATTTCGTTTTTTTTTCCGACCTTCTGTTCATTGCCTGCCACAAGGATTTCATTATTGTAGTTTATTATTGTGCCTATCTGGAGTCTGAGGTCAGAAGGCAGCATGTATAAACCAGTGCCAACAGCAAAGTCTACTTTCGATCTTGCAAATTGTAAAACATTTTGGTACCTTTTTATACTGAAGGTAAATCAACTGTAGAATTAATGGCGTCCTCTAAATTTGCTAAGTATTGTTTTTGTGCGTCAAAGCCAGTAGAAGGATCAGTTATGCTCGATCTCGTTTGTGCTTGCGAACCTAGCAAACACCAAACGTAAGTATGAACAGAGTCGTTTATTCGTTCTATTCCTGCTTTAGTTAGGCCCTTAGAAGTGTCTAAGATAAATGTTGTCCATGCTGTTTTATGCTCTTGCTCTATGGACCCGAGGTGAACAGCTGTGCCTGAAGAGAAAGATGTGTAAGGAGGATTCCAGTCATAGTTATACTTTCTGTGCACGCCCCAAAAATAAGGGGTGCCTAAGCCATGATTAAGATCCAACTTTTGTCTAAAGTCTGTCTTGACCTTAATATTCAATTCGTTACAGATCCTTTCAAAAGCATTCACGTCTATTCTGTTGCTGAATGGATTAAACGGTTTGTCATTTGGTAATGGTGCTTGCAATTCAGTCAAAATACGCCTGAAGGTGTAATAGAAATGAAATCTATACACTGACCTCACCAAAGGATTAGGATGATTTAAGTGATCAGCATACGACACTCCACACCCAGTTGATGCACAAAACACAGCAAAGTTTAACTGGTTCTGATAAAACTGCATCGGATGACTAAACCACACTTTCGGGATGTGGTCGTTTTTAATAGGAGGGTTAAGATAGCTCTTCAATGGAGTACTAACCTTTACTTGAAAGGCGTCAGACTGAGTCACAGAAATGTCAAGAGTATCAGTTGTTATGTTTTTAAGATTGTAGTGCGGCCCAGCAGAATATTTTGCATCAGTATATTTAAATGCGCTCATTTTTATTTCGTTTAAAAAATGTTTGTAACAATAACAACCCAAGACCGTCCTTCGTTTTTAGAAAATGCTATTGATAACGATTGCGGAACCAGAACGGTCGCACTCCATGAAATTTTTTACAAAGTCGTATCGTTTAATATAAGTGAATCCAAGGAGAATAATAAGATTAAAAAAATTAATAATGCAGGAAAATTAGTTAGCCAGTTAACAATACCTGATGGTTATTACGGGTTTTGCTCACTAAAAGAAGCAATGAGTAACTTCGACATTACTCTCAAACTTAACAATGCAAATTTGAAAACAATGTTAACATTCAAGCCTGAAGAAGAAGAAGTAGGTTACTATTTTGATAGAGAGCTAGCTAAAATGTTAGGCTTTACAACTGACAATCGGCCCCACTCATAGTTTTAGTGTTACACCAGACAAAACTACTTATGAGGGGGAAAGTCCGCTCGATCTTGCATTACATTCATTACTCTATGTTCATTTGGATGAGCTGAGCACTGATGAAAACTTATATGATGGAAGGCCCTCAACTGTTTTAAGAGCTCTTCCGTCAGGAAAAGCTGCATATTGCGATTATGAAATTATACAATTCCCTAATTTACAGTTTAAAAGATTAGTTTGTGGGAGGGTCGGATCATTTAATATAAAAATCAAAGACAAAACGGGGAAAGCCGTAAAATGTGATAACCTACACATTGTTTTAGAAATAAAATAATACGCTACTAAAAAATAATGTCGCATGGGCCAGAAGAATCGGGAGTTACATTAGCGCCTGTGAGGTGTATAACTTTAGAATTAAAAGACCTTGCAGACGTTGCGGACTTTGAACAGAATGGTGAGATAGGCGCTTTGTATGGTTTTGAGTACACTAAAGATGGTGATTATAAACGCAAAGAGGTTGGCGACAACAAAAAGTTTCCTAAACTAGAACAACTGCGTAATGTAGAAGCAAATAATGCTGGCCAGTATGAATATAAAATAGTTCGAAAACCTGACAGCAAATGGCACTTAGAACCATATTTAGAATGGGATATAAAATTTGAATTCATAAGCCCATTCACATTTTTTGACCGTCAAAAAAGTTTCAGAAAAGCATTCAACTCAGGTCCTTTACATGTAAGTCTTATGCCAGAGGACAATAGTCGGAAAGAGATTGAAATAAAGCCGTATGAGAATAAACAGTACATCCTCCACAGAAGAGAATCAGTTTTGAAAGATGCTTCTACAAAATTACAGTTCATTCCGCAAATGAAATTAGGAGACACGTTCACAATGATATTTGAAATTTCTGTCTTAAAAGATAAGAAGAGGGATGGGGTTGGGGGCGTTAGTGACGTCCTTCTAAAAGGAATTCTAATTAGCTGGCAAAACTTAGACGTTGAAAAACTTAAAGTTACTGTCGTCATTCTTCACAATGGTGAGAATATTAAGGTCATAACAACAAGCAAAAAAATCAATATTAGTCTAAATAGAAACAATCTTACAGAACTGAATTGGATTAATCTTACACATTTAGGCCTTATAGGGTTTTATTATACTGAACAAGTTTTGACAGAGAGCATGATAAAAACAATAACTGGATTAGATTAAATTCTGTTATAAAACTATGGAGCAGTTAAACTTTATGACAAAAACCCCTCATTGTTCATTGATTTGTGGGCAGACTGGTTGTGGAAAAACAATATTTGTCCTCGACCTAAGCTAGTCACAAAAAGTTAAGGGCCGCCTTAGATTTTGGGGTACTCTAAGTAATGGGTCTGAATGCTCGTAAAACAAAGCGCAGCGTGTTTCATTCTGAGCTATTCTGACAGCTCACACACCACACTGTATGACCAAAATAATCTTTCAGACGACGCATTTTTCGGGTCGAGAATATGCGCTCAGCCAAAACACCAAAAATCCGTGAATAATGCATGAAGTTTGGCCAGGCGCAGATTACACAGCAGTTTTGAATTGAGAAATCGGCACAGTGCACGTGCAAGGCCTGCCTATGTTGAACACTTTTCAATGACAATTTACCTGCGGTGGGTATAAAATGACTGCTAATCGGGGCTGCAATAACCATGCCTCCAAGACGAAAACTGTCAACACTAGATTGCGGCCGGGCTCTGGTATGGCTCCTAGATGGCATTTCTGGAAGAGAGGTGGCAAGACGTCTGGGAGTGAGCCACTCAGTCATTCAACACCTTCACCAGCGATACCAAGACACTGGAAGAGCCGAGGAACGACCACGCTCAGGGCGGCCAAGAATCACCAACAGGCAAGACGATCACTACTTGATGCTGACAGCAGTCCGCAGCAGAACCATCAATGCAACCACTCTGAGACAGGAGCTGAGAAGAACGACTAACATCAACGTAAGTCGCCAGACCGTCCGAGGTCGCCTTCACAGTTTCAACCTCCGTCAAGAAGGCCCGCCGTCCGTCTCCCACTAACACAGCACCATCGACAGGCCAGAAGGAGGTGGTGTCGACGTCATCAGCGATGGACGAGGCAGCAATGGAGCACCATCCTCTTCACCGATGAGTCAAGATTCTCCCTGTCCCGAAATGATGGCCGGGTACGCGTCTGGCGTCGTCCAGGGGAGAGGCTTGCTGATGGCTGTGTTCGTGAGCACAATCGCTATGGAGGCGGCTCCCTGATGGTATGGGGAGGCATCCACCTTCATGGCAGGACACCCCTTCACCTTGTGCCAGGCAGACTTACTGGCGTAAGGTACAGAGATGAAATCGTGAGGCCGTTGATTAT